>CM072692.1:17664069-17705881 GCA_036884735.1 Huso huso | reverse complement strand
TGCAGATTTGTTTTGTTTTTTGTTCTTATAAATATTTAATTTAGTATCTCTTTTATTTATTTTGTTTTAAGGATACGCTTTAAATCGACTAACGCTCAAGTTGTCCTGTGATTTATGTGTGTGATACTTGTTTAAACACTTTTAAATGTCGAATAAGTTGTTTTCCGCATTTTCTTTTGCTTTTGTGATACGCTATTTTAAACTTTCTCCTGTTTCAACTATTGGTTTTGTCTTGAAAATATCTTTTGCTTTTAACGTATCCTGGTAAAAATGTATACACCCGCATAAGATAACATGAGCATATAAAATGAAAAAAATCACTGCCTCAAAACCTTTGAACAACCTCATGCGTCTTATTAAACAAGGATTTTGTAAATATGGACAAATGCAATAAGTGTGTGTGTGTGTGTGTATATATATATATATATATATATATATATATATATACACCATATATGTCTGTGACCCTTTTTAAAACGACAAAAAACGCTCCAAGTTTTACTGTGATTTCTGTGTAATGTTTGTTTAAATGCTTTTTAAATGTCGAATAAGTTGTTTTCTTTTTGCTTTTATTACCTCTTTAAACTTTTCTTTTTCATTAAGTGTCTTATGTAAAAAAATACTAAGACTTTAATGTTGTCTGCACCAAGCATAAGTTAACATAAGCATTTATAAAAACTTGGTTAAACCCCCTAGCCCCTGATTACATAAATAACATATTAAACACTGATTTTTGTACATATCTTATAAAAGACGTGCAATAAGCTTATAGGCATGCATATAGGCTTGCACTAGAAGACTGGCTCTACCTCCTCTACGCTCCCCTGCCCAGAGCCTGTCCTTCTCCACCCTTGCTCCAGTGGTGGAATGACCTTCCACAGATGTCAGGACTGCCCAGTCCCTGACCACATTCCGGCGCCTCCTTAAGACTCACCTCTTCAAACAGCACCTGTAGAACTCCTCTGTTGTATCCTGGGACACTATCACCCTTCATTTAAATGTGCTTTATTCTGCTCTTATCTGCCCCCTATTTTACTGCATTTAATCCTGTACTTAGAATACTGTAATCTGCCAAGTGTTTAACCTGTAGTACTTTGTATTTAATCATATCCTGATGTAACTATCACTATTTAATCATATCCTGATGTCACTATCACTATTATCTGCTGTATTATTGAATTGTGGTTTGTCACACTTGAACAAAAGTTATTCTATTTTGCTCTTATTGTATTTGTATTGTAACACTTGAATGTATTTGCTTACGATTGTAAGTCGCCCTGGATAAGGGCGTCTGCTAAGAAATAAATAATAATAATAATAATAATAATATATATATATATATAATTTTTTTTTTCTCATACCCTATATAAAATCCACGCCCCCTCATTATATATTCATATTTTCATACATATAAGGTCAAAAGGTCCAAAAAGATCATAAATCAGACTTTTGACATAAGTTATAGTAATATTACTACTAACGACATAGAACGTCTGTACAGCACTGAAACACTATGTTTAAAAAACAACTGGACCGCTGAACCTCGTCTTCTTAATATTAGCAACTTTGTAACTTTGATACACGTGCCGCTGACTCGTTACTTTGTCTTCTCAATATGAAACACTTCACAATACATGTACATAAAACACTGAGGTACTTTCTAGAACATTATACGCTCCGAAAGAAAAAACAACATCTCATTCCCAGTCTGACAGAGCCACCTGCTGGAGATATAGAGAAGAATCGCTAATTGCTTTCAATACCTGTGTTTTTAACTTGGACTATAACACCAGGGGAGAGCGTGAACGCAGCCCCCCACTCCCAGAAACGACACAGTCGAGATTCCCGCATTTGCGACATGTGAGCTGTTCCACAAAAGGGATGGATGTGTAGAAAAGCCTACACGTCTGCGTGAATGAAATTCAAAAAGTAAACAAATGTTTGCCCAATGTGTCTTTTGTACATTTCTCTGCTTCAAATCAGAGGTGCCATCGAGTATAAAAAGGTGGGTGTGGGCACATGTTGGACGAATAGCTCTTTTGCATAAAGACCATTCAAATGTATTGTTTTTATGCAGCAAAGGCTAGCTCTCCTTCTAGTAACACGTATTACCATGCAGGAGCCTTGCTATTGGCCCGCATGCGCAGCCCAGAGCTGCTTAAGTGTTACTGTTTGTGACAAATTAGAGATGGAAATCCTCCCCCAACCTGTCACTGCATGAATGATATTAACCTAATACTACGAAAGAGATAAACCAATAGGGTTGAATTAGAGCAATCAGCAGACAAATACGTGTTTTGGGCTTTGTGAATCTCTAAATATACAGGGACAGGACAAGAACTGAAATGTTTGTTGTTTGTGGGATACATTTATATTTGACTGATTTTAAATTCTTTCATTGATATTTTCTTTGTGTTGAATCTTTCACACCTCGCTGTGTGAAGGTCTGATGTGGCAGCATGCAGAGAATTGGCTGCGTTGTTTTTAATATCCGCGCTATATCAATATGCCCCATTAAGATTCTACCCCGGGAACTGAAAATATTTATAACATTAGGAACATGTGTATCCTTTTAGAATTTTTTATTCTCTTGTTACTTGTAATACCTCAGCATTGGAGAGAGCCGACACTTTTAAATATCTAGGGTTTATATTGACACAACTCTTCAATTTGATAAACCCATTAAAGATGTATGTAGTAAAATTGGAAGGAAGCTTGAGGATTGTGTGGTCAGCGCCACTGTGTAAGCTTTACAGCAAGGTTTAAATGAGTTACTTGTGCTCCTATTCTAGACTATAATGATGTGATGTGCGGGTCTGCTAGTGAGGAATCGCTGAAGAAGATCGATACAATGTGTAACAGGATGTGTATCTGTGCTCCCGTGTACTCCGCTAGCGCATCACTGCAGCGCGTATTCTACATTAAACTTGCGATCGCCTGCTAACACAAGGAATTATCACTGGAATCGGATTCTCTTTAAAGGGGCACACAACACATGACCAGTTTATTTAAACAGCTTGTTTCTGAGTTTCCCTGTAAATACAGCCTATCGTAATGTTTGAGACACACAATACTTTAATATACCGTCTGGAAAAAGTGCTGGGAAGAAAGTCTTTCGTTTTTCTGCTGCTACAGACTGGAAGCTGTTACCCGCAGGACTGAGACCTGACATCTCCTGTGGGAATTAAAAAAACAAACCCTGTTGTTCTAGTGCTTAAACAGGCTTGTGTGTGTGCTGTGTAAATCTGAGGTGTACTTTGTGTATTGTCTTGTCATTATGCGTTTATATTATTTTTATTTTTGAAACCTGTAACCTGCTGCTGTTATTTCTAGCACGCCTTTGTAAACGAGCTACTTGTAGCTCACGTGGCCTTCCTAAATAAAGAATTAAAAATAAAATAAATAAATAATAAAGAGCGCGTCGCGTTTACGGTTATAACCGCACTGAAATATACTGGCTTTAAAACAAGAAAAGACAACTGATGAAGCTGCAGCAGAGACAAGAGAACGAGGCAAGCGCGTTTATTGTTTGAAAGTAACTGTAATGTTATTACTGCCATTAAAAGCTGAACGTGTTATATTACCTCGTTATTGACTAAAGTAATATTCTAACAGTAGCGTTACTAAAGTAACGAGATGCCGTTCAAACCGTCATCACAAACATACGTGTAACAGAACATTCCTTAATTTTACATATTATAGATCTGGGGCTAAAACACAAAGTCAGACTCTTCAGCCCTAATATTAAACAGTTGTTAATATCAGTTGTTTAATTCCTAATCTTAACATTGTAATATTTGTTGGGGGATTTAGAAACAGTTTCATAGAATATCTGATTCAGCAGTTTCTGCTCCTCCTGCTTGTCTAAACCTGGCCTCAGTCCCAAACCCGCCTCTCAGAGCTTTACACAACTCCAGGAAATCAGCGCAGTGAAGTTTCGTTTCTTGTGAAATCGTCAGTCTCTCTGTCTCGCTGCAGCAGAAATGGCAGAAGCGAATATTCTGGTAGCGCATGACCAGTTTAGCTGTTCAGTGTGTCTGGAGCTATTGAAGGACCCAGTCGCTATTCCATGTGGACACAGTTACTGTATGGGGTGTATTAAGAACTGCTGGGATCAGGCTGATCATACAGGTGTCTACAGCTGCCCCCAGTGCAGAGAGACCTTTACCCCAAGGCCTGTTCTGTGCAGAAACACCATGCTGGCTGAAGTTGTGGAGAAATTAAAGCAGACAGGACTCAATCCTCCTCTTGCTCAAAGTTATGCTGGACCTGGAGATGTGCCGTGTGATTTCTGCACTGGGAGAAAGTTCAAAGCTGTGAAATCCTGTTTGACGTGCCTGGCCTCGTACTGTGAAACACACGTCAAGCCACACAGTGAGGTTACTCCATTAAAGAGGCACAAGCTGGTCAATGCAATTGGAAATTTGGAGCAGAAGCTTTGTGCTGAACACCAGAAGGTTTTGGATATCTTCTGTAGAACCGATCAGACTTGTGTTTGTGTGTTTGTATTGACAAGGAACACAAGAGTCATGATACAGTCTCAGTTGAAGCAGAAAGGGAGGAAACAGGTAAGGGTTTGAACCATTTCCTTGTAGCTATCCTAGAAGATAAGAATTCCAGGATATTTAACATGTCTGTTTACTAGGTTATACAGTTTCACATCAGATCAGATTTTAATTTATATTAAGAGCTATTTAAAGAGCCCTAGTTTTTTAATTGCTCTATCTAACTATATGATGCACTACAATGTATTTCAGGGTGTAACAGGGGTGTTGTTATGGGTGTGGCTATCGCTGATTGACAGGAGAGACACAGGAGGTTTTCTTTGATACAAAAACACAAAACATTCAAAACAAAACACTGCTCGAAAACAACTAGAAAATAAAAAAGTTGACCAAACAAGAAAGGAGGTCCCGCCCAGGAACAGTCTCCTGACACCTCCTCTCTAGACTTGGGTGGGATTAAAATCCCTAAACTTGTTCCCTATTCCTTCCAGTGCTAGCGATCCTGGTTAACTCACACAGTGATCCGAGATACATTTTCCTCTTGTGTTTTTCTCACGCTGGTTAACACATGCAGTCGTGAGGATCCTACAGCAACCTCTCCTTCCCAGACAGTCTGTATCCCTGCTTGTAGAACCAAGAAAAGGCTTTTCAGACCCCTTTTTAAAGGCATGTGGCGGGGCTAAGCGATAATCAATTAATCAATTAACACCTGGCCACATTCCACACCTGGATTTGAATATACCCTGCCATATCTAGCACAAACTTGATCATCAAAAACATTATTTACAATCAAACAAAAACACACTGTTTACACGTGCAGGACCTCAGCCCTGCCTCACAGGGTAAGAAGGATTTGTTCAGCTGTTTTGTGGTGCATTGGAATTTGTAGTGTAAAATTAGCATGATTTATATTCCTAGTGTTTTTAATATTTATCTTGCAACTTAATAAAATCATAGATCAGTTTCATTGTTTAAGATATTATAGTTTAATTGGTAAAACTGTTTAAAAATGACATTCCCAGCAAAGCCAAGCATATAATTTAAAAAGAAAAGACCAAGATTAATATGATATTCCATATACAAGATTAATATGATATTCAATATACAAGATTAATATGATATACAATATACAAGATTAATATGATATACAATATACAAGATTAATATGATATACAATATACAAGATTAATATGATATTCAATATACAAGATTAATATGATATACAATATACAAGATTAATATGATATTCAATATACAAGATTAATATGATATACAATATACAAGATTAATATGATATACAATATTCGAGGTCTTCTGTTTTCGGTGTTTATTAATTTCATTAACCCAAGAGCCAGCCATGCTTGTGTTTGTAGTGATGTGGTGGAAATATGATCCTCGCTTGGAAAATTGGTGCTGCAGCCGGAGGATGGAGCGAGCTTCACCCAGTGCTGCCTCTATGATGCAGGGCCTCTTTAATATATTGTAACAATGATTGCAACACAGGGATCATAATATCTTCTTAATAAACTAATACATCACATTTTAAACAAGACTTTAATAATTGTGTTTTGATATATAGTAAACAAAACCCATGCCTTTAAAAGTGACACATACGCATCTATCTGCACTGGCAGAGCTGCTGTGCCCGTGCCTTTAAAGTGACACATACGCATCTATCTGCACTGGCAGAGCTGCTGTGCCCGTGCCTTTAAAAAGTGACACATACGCATCTATCTGCACTGGCAGAGCTGCTGTGCCCGTGCCTTTAAAAGTGACACACACGCATCTATCTGCACTGGCAGAGCTGCTGTGCCCGTGCCTTTAAAAGTGACACATACGCATCTATCTGCACTGGCAGAGCTGCTGTGCCCGTGCCTTTAAAAGTGACACATACGCATCTATCTGCACTGGCAGAGCTGCTGTGCCCGTGCCATGCCGTTCTTGCCAGTCTGCCCACAGTGAGAGGTGTGTTTTTGGGAGGCTTGCTTGTACACTTAAAACGTTTGATCATTTAGCTGAGAAGCATTGTTTTTATTAATTGTTTTTTATTTTATTAATTATTAAAGTGTTCATTTTTTGTAGCATATTTTACTTTTTTTAATTATGAAGGCTTAAAGTCAGTAGAGGGCAGAAAAAGTAAATTAATTTGGTGAATTAACAAAGTTTACATGATTAAAACAGATATGTTTAAGTTAGTTAAAATGAAATGTAATAATCTATTTGAAAGGGGTGAAGTCAATGTGAATTGAGAAACCATGTCCAGTGTTTATTGGGTATACACTGATTTCATTGTTTTGTATCAGGGGTGTTTTATCTGTGTTTATCGATTAAAAATGGAAATCAGAAGCCCTAAATATCCATTAAAGAGAAAGCTGCTTCAGTTTCCTAGGTGCTTGACAAAGCAAACATGTAACACATGCTAGATCAGCCATCATTCACTGTTACTAGTATGAAACAGTACCATCTAGTGGACAGCTACTGTGGATCAAGTGTCCTTTTGTATTGCTGGCAGCTGTGCACTAGATGGTGTTGTATCTTACTACTATACACACATGTTGTCTGATCTAGCCTGTGCTACAGATGTCTATGGCGTGCAACTGGAACTGAAGGACAAATTTACATTGTAAAGAGGTAAGGGGACAAGAAAATAGAAAATATATTTAAACTAAATTGATTCTGTCAGTTTCAATAGCATACTTAACAGGCCTCTGTTGGGTGTGACAGGATATCACTCAATGCTCCATCAGAAATGTCACTGTGTCACTGTGTTTCTACACAGAAGCAGCTGGGAGAGACACAGACAGAAATACAACAGAGAATCCAGGAGAGACTGAAAGAAATTCAGGAGCTGAAACAGGCTGTGGAGTCACTGAAAGTGGGTATTGAAAAGAAGGGGGGTATTATTATTATTATTATTATTAAAAGATTGACTGGAACACATCTACAGAAGTTTACTGTCTATGCCTGATGTGTTTTTGATATCAATTCTAACCATGTCTCCTCTACTGTGTTCTTTCACTCAGAGATCTGCATGCATAGAAATAAAGGAAAGTGAGAAGATCTTTACTGAGCTGATCCGATCCATTGAGAAGATCCACAATGAGGTTATTGAGCTGATTGAGCTAACGAGAAGGCTGCAGGAATCAGGCTGAAGGACGATGAAGAAACTGGAGCAGGAGATTGCTGAGCTAAGGAGGAGAAAGCTGAGCTGAAACAGCTTTCAGAGACAGAGGATCACATCCATTTTCTACAGGTAACATCACTGCTTGTTAGAAAATCTCAAGTCCATAACTGGGATGGTTTCAGACAGACCTCTCCAATTGAATGAATCCTTGCTTTCCCCCAGGAATGTTTTGGACCCCATTCTGTTTCACTGAAAACTCCTTTTCTCCACTTTCCTGTTGTAGAATTTCCAGTCTCTCTGTGCCCCTCCTGAAGCTGGAGACTTACCCAGCGTTATTGTCTGTCACAGACATCTCTTTTGGGGCTGTGAGGAAAGCTGTATCTGAACTTAAAGACCATATTGAGGACTTCTGCAAGGGGAATTAATAACAAAAACAGGTTGGTGTGAAATAGTTTCCTTTGGTAGAGATTTCTAAAATAGACCCTGGCTTGAGGAGGGACAGGACTTGCAAGACATTAATAAAGACAGCTTGCAGATTGTTGGCTATATGAATATTGCAGCAGGGAGGAATGAGCAGGGAGGAGGGTAAATGGAGGAGGGAGCAGAGAGGAGGAAGCGGGAAGGAGAGAGCATGGAGGAGTGAGCAAGGAGCATGAAGGAGAGCATGAAAGAGGGAGGAGGGAGCAAGGATTAGGGAGGATGGAGGTGGGAGCAGGGAGCAGGTAGGGAACAGGGAGGAGGGAGGAGTGTGCATACAGGAGGGAGCAGGGATGACAGAGCAGGGACTAATGAAGCAGGGAGCAGGGAGAAGAGAGCAGGGAGAAGAGAGGAGGGAGCATGGAGTGATGTGAGGATGGAGCAGACAATGACTGCTGTATGTTTGATGCGCAAGGGTGTCCTAATATGGACACCGTACTTTTGGGCAAAAATATGTGTTTGAGAGGAACGTAGATATTTAGTAAGCAAGGGGTCTGAGTGGGTAAAATGGCAACACATACCCTGTAGGAACATTAAGTGAACTGTAATTGTATGCAGAGCTGCATTTGATTAGTTCCAATTGAAGAAGTTTGATAAGATCGAGGAATTATAATGAACAAAATAAACAGCAAGAGGGTTTAATTAATAGCAGCAGCAGTTTATTGAAGACAGAAAAATAGAGAGAGAACTTATCCAAAGTCAGAAATAAATCTCAAGTAAGAATTATAGATCAAATCTATTGATTATCAGCCTTAAACATCACAGTCTAAATATACTTGTGTATAAAATAGCAGGGAGCATAGAGGAGGGAGCAAAGAGGAGGGAGGAGAGAGCAGGGAGCATAGAGCTGGAAGGAGGGAGCATAGAGGAGGAATCAGGAGGAGAGGAGGAGGAATAGGGAGGAGGGTATAGAGGGATGAGGGAACAGGGAAGAGAGAGCAAAGAAGATTGAGGTGGGGGCATAGAGGAAGAAGGGAGGAGGGAGCAGGGAGGAGGGAGTATAGAGGGATGAGGGAACAGGGAGGAGGGAGCAAAGAAGATTGAGGTGGGAGCATCGAGGAAGAAGGGAGGAGGGAGGAGGGAGCATACAGGAGGGAGCAGGGAGGAGAGTTCCTAGAGAAGGGAGCGGGGACTAGGGAGCATAGAGAAGGGAGGAGAGAGCAGGTGAATTGTGTGAATTGTGACAGGAGTTAAATTAGGTGTGATCCTTCATTTTCCATTTTAAACGTGATTCAGATGCGTTTGTCTCTAGACTGATGTGAACTGGGGGAACGCTAATCAAAGTTTATCAGTGTTTATATTTATATCATGTAAACTAGATAACTCTGCTATTCAGAAGAAGCTTCTTTTTATACATGGGATATAAACAGAAAAACTGTTTCATGCAAGATATAGCAAAGTTATATTTTGAAAAACCTCGATGTGAAACAAAACAGAGCACAGAAACTACACATTTTTGCATTGTCGTTGAGACACTAATGACTCAATAATCATCAATTGAATTTGTAAAAGGGGGGAGCAAAGGACACACACACACACAAACACACACACTCACACACACCCTGCCTATCACACACACACACCCTGCCTATCACACACACACACACCCTGACTATCACACACACACACACCCTGCCTATCACACACACACACACCCTGCCTATCACACACACTCACACACGCTGCCCCATGCAGTATTTTTATAATCTCAGGTGAGCAATTTTTTTTCTTACTCTGCTTAGTTTATGTCAGTGAGTTTTTAAACAGAGAGTGAACTCCATAAAGAATTGTATTTAAAATAGCAACAACTTTGATAAGGTGAACACAGTTTAAAATAAGGTTTGCATTGTGTGAGACAGTACAGAGAAAACCGCGATTGCTGTGGTCTGTACTAGGAGTGATGCGCGACTGCAACCAAAGAGAACACTTTGAACTTGTAACTTAAAAACAGCACGTTCCCTTTCAAGCACGAAATGGGTATCAACCCCTTTTAAAAAAATAAAAATAAAAAAAGAAACTCTTCTGATAATAAGCTGACGTTTCCTGTAGTTTTTCAGGTGTTGTGGAGCTGAATTCTTCTTCTCTGCAGAGTGACATTCCTGTTTTGTTTTTGTTTTGTTTTTCAGTCGTCAGGGTTTCCGTGGCAATTGTTAGGGAGCGTGTTAAAATGACGCGCTTTCACATTTCTATTTTTCCATTTCTGTGTTCACCGGTTTGTTCTGAGGGTGGTTGTGTTTGCTCACATTTCTGTGAACGCTTTTTGTGTGAAGTGGATTCCCTTCAGTCCGAATCAGAGTGTATTCAAAAGCCCGTTGGTGTGGGTCCGGGTGATTTTTCGGGTGTCCGGTTTCTCCATGTTCGCGGTGACTCCCTCATGGAAATGCAGCTCTGTCCTCAGATGGGATGCGGAGCGGCTGTTGCCGAGGTGGTTCCGATGTTGGAAACGCGGGTTTCTCTTGGATTGATCAGGGAGGGCTGGACGGGTTTCTTTATCAAGCGCTCCCGAGAGGATTGATGGGATGCTGTTTAATATAACGTTATAACTACATTAATAACATACGTACAGACACCTTACAGTACGCTGCTAAAGAATAAGAATCACACGAAGCTGAATAATGTATAAAGAGATATTAAAATAAAACATGTCTATATATGTTCGTTGCTGTGAGGGCAGATTCACATCCCAGCGCTTTGGTATCTCTGGGTTTGAAACGGCGCTCCATAAGTGTAACACCTATTATTATTATTATTATTATTATTATTATTATTATTATTATTATTATTATTTAGTTTTATTTATCAGAAATATAAAAACATATTATTTCTATTGTGTGTGTGTGTGTGTAAACATTATTTTTTAAACTATAATAACGTTCCACTGCGGCTCTCAGTGATGACGTTTCATGATTGCTTCAGCTCACATTCAGCAGGTTCGTCAGGCTGTGTGACTGACATATAACCTGACCAATGAAAACGCAGAAAGGGTGGAAACGGTTGTATTATTGGCTGATCGCCCCAAAACACCAAAAATAAGGTCTGAATAACTGGTGGAGAAGGAGGGAGAGAGCAGGGAGGATGGAGGAGGAGCAGGTGGGATGGAGGAGGGAGCAGGGAGGATGGAGGAGGGGAGGGAGGATGGAGGAGGGCAGGGAGGATAGAGGGGGCAGGGAGGATGGAGGAGGGAGCAGGCAGGATGGAGGAGCAGGGAGGAAGGGGCAGGGAGGATAGAGGAGGAGGAGGGAACAGGGAGGAGGGAGGAGAGGCAGGAGGAGGAGCAGGCAGGATGGAGGAGGGAGGCAGGGAGGAAGGGCAGGAGGGAGGAGGGAGGAGGGGAAGGCAGGGAGAATGGAGGGCAGCAGGGAGGATGGAGGAGGAGCAGGTAGGATGGAGGAGGGAGCAGGGAGGATGGGGGGCAGGGGAGGATGGAGGAGGGAGCAGGCAGGATGGAGGAGGAGCAGGGAGGAAGGAGCAGGGAGGATAGAGGGAGGGAGGAGGAAGGGGAGCAGGGAGAATGGAGGGAGCAGGGATGGATGGAGGAGCAGGTAGGATGGAGGAGGAGCAGGGAGGAGGAGGGGGGCAGGGAGGATGGAGGAGGGGGCAGGCAGGATGGAGGAGGGAGCAGGGAGGAAGGAGCAGGAGGATAGAGGGAGGGAGGAGGAACAGGGAGGAGGAGAGAGCAGGGAGGAGGGCAGGCAGGATGGAGGAGGCAGGAGGAAGGGCAGGGAGGATAGAGGGAGGAGGAGGGGAGGGGCAGGGAGAATGGAGGGGGCAGGAGGATGGAGGAGGGAGCAGGCAGGATGGAGGAGGAGCAGGGAGGATAGAGGGAGGGCAGGGAGGATTGAGGAGGGGGCAGGAGGATGCAGGTGGGAGGAGGGCAGCATGCAGGAGGGAGCAGGAATGAGGAGCAGGGAGGATGCAGGTGGGAGCAGGGTGGAGGGAGGGTGGAGGGAGCAGGGTGGATGGGTAGGGAGAAGGGAGCAGGGAGGATGCTTGTGGGAGGAGGCAGGAGGTGGAGGAGCATTCAAGAGGAGAAGGAAGCATAGAGGAAGGAGCATGGAGGAGGGAACAGGAGGATAGAGGAGGGGGAGCAGGGGAATAGGGAGCAGGGAGGATGCAGGTGGGAGCAGGGTGGAGGGAGCAGGGTGGATGGAGAAGGGAGCAGGGAGGATGCTTGTGGGAGGAGGCAGGAGGGTGGAGGGAGCATTCAAGAGGGAGAAGGAAGCATAGAGGAAGGAGCATGGAGGAGGGCGGAGGGAACAGGGACTGATGAAGCAGGAAGGAGGGAGTGATTTGAGGATGGCGCAGACAGTGACTGTTGTATGTTTCAATTCTATTTCTCTCTCTTTTTTTCTGCCCAGTGAATGAAGTTGCAGTTTACAGTCTGCAGGCTCCAGAGCCAAGGAACAGAGCTGAGTTTTTAAAATGTAAGTCTGTTTTCACTGAAACATTTGATTGAAAGATGTGTCACTCCATTGTGAGAAGAGCTAACACTACAGAACAGGGAGGGGTGGAGCTTGAGGGCAGCAATTATTATTATTTATTAGTAATTGTGAAGCCATTAATCTACACTCCTCTCCATCAAGTATTGGTTCAGATGAATACATGCAGAATGACTGGGAGGGGCATTTGTTGCCTGTTTTCCACTCAGACCTTTCTCTCCCTAAATATCTTGGTATCCCTGAATAGATAATCATCCCATCTTTTAATACATGTACAATGCATGAAACCAGTTTGGGGTAAAATGAACAGCTATCCCTCCCAGTCATCCTGTGCTGGTAGTAAATGTATATTGCAGTATCACTGCACTTGTGGGATGGATTGCTCATTAAAATATTAGACAGATATCTGAAGAGTGGATGATATTCTATTGAAGATATTTAGTAAGCAAAAGGGTCTGAGTGGGTAAAATGGCAACACATACCCTGTAGGAACATTATGAACTGTAATTGTATGCAGAGCTGCATTTGATTGGTTCCAATTGAAGAAGTTTGATAAGATCGAGGAATTATAATGAATAAAACAATCAAACAGCAAGAGGGTTTAAAGGTTCATAAGGTCCTTTGTATTTTATTGTGTTGCATGTTCCCATGTGTTGCTACAGCTGTTTACGTGAGGTGTGTGTATTGTTTTAATTATTTTTTTTTTTTACATTTTTGACCACTTTTTTATATTTTATAGATGGCTTCACATGTAACTGCATGGGCCTCTCAGAACTACATTTCAATCATCCTCCTGCTCACATATGTAATTGAGATGGAATTACCAGTGAGCAGGAGGATGATGGGAAATGTAGTTCTGAGGGGTCCATGTCGTCCATGGAAGCCATCTTGAGGCAGGAAATGCAATTTAAAAGTTTAAAAAGTGGTCAAAATGTATTAAAAAATAATTAAAACAATACACACACCTTCCATAAACAGGATGTGAGGATGCAGCAGACAATGACTGTTGATTTTCTCAGTGATTTGACTTTTTCTAACCGTCTCTCCTCTACCCGTCCCTTCTCTTCAATCAGATTCCTGTCAGCTCACACTGACCCCAACACAGCGCATAGAAACCTCTGTCTGTCTGAAGGGAACAGAAAGGTGACACGGAGGAGAGAGACCCAGAGATATCCTGATCACTTTCGGAGAGATTTGACAGCCTGTACCAAGTGCTTTGCAGAGAGGGTTTGTCTGGGACTCGCTGTTACTGGGAGATTGAGTGGGGGGGTAGGGGCTTCTATAGGAGTCACATATAAAGGAATCAGCAGGAAAGGAGAGGATCATTCCTGTATCCTTGGATGCAATGACAAGTCCTGGAGTTTGCGCTGCTCTGGTTCCAGTTACACTGCCCTGGCACAATAACAATCAAACTGCAATAACTGCCCCCGCTCCCCAGAATAGGGTGTATCTGGACTTAAATGCACGCTGTCCTTTTATGGCGTCTCTGACAAAATGACCTCCTGCACAGATTCCAAACCACATTCACTGAGCCGCTCTATCCTGGGTTTAGGCTTCATTATTATGATTCCTCTGTAACAATCTGCCAGCTGAACTAGACTGTTTTGTGTTGTAAGAAACCCTTTGTATTGAACTCCCTGTCTGTCCCTCCCTCCGGTGAAGGGAATGTTCAATCTGACACAACTTTGGATGAAAGTTAGGGGTAAACGGCGCCACCTGCAGAGCGAAATGAGGTGAATTATTTGTTTTAGCAACGAATGGATTTCATAGGAAGTAACTGTATTTAATTTATTTTTTAAGATTTAATATGTTTTTATATATTTTAAAAATGGCATCCAATTCTCAGTGCTGTAACAGTTTTAAAAAAGTGAACTTAAGTTTGCTTTATTGTGTGTGTGTTTTGTTTTTGATTTCATAAAATGTTTAATATTTCAGATTTTAGTAATGTGATTTAATAAAAAAAAATTAACGTGATAGACTGACTTTTTCTTATTTCTTAATACTCATTAACATGGTTTTCAAATGAGAATGAGAAAGAAAGAGGGGAATGAGAGAGAAAGAGGTCTGGTAAAGCATAGGGAAGCATTGTAAAACACAGAGAGGTGTGGTAAAGCATAGGGAAGCATTGTAAAGCACATAGAGGTGTGGTAAAGCATAGGGAAGCATTATAAAGCACAGGAGGTCTGGTAAAGCATAGGGAAGCATTGTAAACCACAGAGATGTCTGGTAAAAGCATAGGAAGCTACTGTAAAGCACAGAGAGGTCTGGTAAAAGCATAGGAAGCATTGTAAAGCACAGAGAGGTCTGGTAAAGCATAGGTGTTACTGTAAAGCACAGAGAGGTCTGGTAAAGCATAGGGAAGCATTGTAAAGCACAGAGAGGCCTGGTAAAGCATAGGAAGCATTGTAAAACACAGAGGGTCTGGTAAAGCATAGGGAAGCATTGTAAAGCACAGAGATGTCTGGTAAAGCATATGGAAGCATTGTAAAGCACAGAGAGGTCTGGTAAGCATAGGGAAGCATTGTAAAAACCGGAGAGGTCTGGTAAAGCATAGAGAAGCATTGTAAAGCACAGAGAACTGGTAAAGCATAGGGAAGGATTGTAAAGCACAGAGAGGTCTGGTAAAGCATAGGGAAGCATTGTAAAGCACAGAGAGGTCTGGACTCTAACCCTGGGCTTGAGACTCAGCTCAGTGATTTGGATTCCTGAACAGCTTCTTAGTAAAGGTATTATTCAGCATGCCGCCGCACTGTGAACTAATAAGAAAAGACTTTCAGTACCTGGCAGGCTCTTGTGACATATCAGGAGGGTCATTCTCTTTACTCCTTCTTCTTCTCCTTGGAGTCGGGTCCATGCCTCTCTCTACTGAATCACTCGTTCCTCAGTTAGCTGTGTTTCTCCTCTGCAACACAATTGAAACAAGTCCGTTGTGGGGTTTTGGATTTGGTCCCCACCTGGCTACCGAGTCCCCACTTGGTGGATGTGTAACCACACCTAAGACCCCACTTAGATAGGTAGACAAGAACACAAACACACACACACAAACACAAATACACACAGGAACTGACACACACAAATACACACAGGTACTGACACGCACACACACACAAAAATTCACACAGGTGCTGACACACACACACACACACACAGATACTGACAAGCACACATACACACAGGTACTGACACGCACACACACAGGTACTGACACACACACACACAGGTACTGACACGCACACACACTGACATGCACACACAGGTACTGACACACACACAAACACAGGTTCTGACACACAGGTACTGACACGCACACACACACACGCACACACGCACACACACACACACAGGTACTGACACGCACACACACACACACACAGGTACTGACACACGCACACACAGACACACACACACACAGATACTGACCCGCACACGGAGATACTGACACACACACACACACAGGTACTGACACGCACACACACACACACAGATACTGACACGCACACACACACACACAGACACACACACAGGTACTGACACACATACACACACACAAACACACACTGGTACTGACACACACACACAGTGCTGGCGCTGGGAAGCTTGTCTGGAGACTTATTGATCCCAGAATCTCATCAAGCAGCTTCTTGAAGGATCCCAGGGTGTCAGCTTCAACAACATCACTGGGGAGTTGGTTCCAGACCCTCACAATTCTCTGTGTAAAAAGTGCCTCCCTACTTTCTGTTCTGAATGCCCCTTTATCTAATCTCCATTTGTGACCCCTGGTCTTTGTTTCTTTTTTCAGGTCCCCTGGCTCGACATTGACAATACTTTTAGGATTTTGAATGCTTGAATCAGATCGCCCGTAGTCTTCTTTGCTCAAGACTGAACAGATTCAATTCTTTGAGCCTGTCTGCATACGACATGCCTTTTTAAACCGGGATAATTCAAAATGAAATTCAAAGTGCAAAATGAAAAACTGATTTACAGAATTGACAGGGGATTTTATTTTGAAAGGGTTTCAATTCAACGACCCTCTGGTCGGACATTTTTTCATTGCATATCATCTTTAAATCTACCCTCCAGTTTTCACAAGGCTCTGTAAAAATTGTGTTCTACCCTTTCAAGAAAGAGGAAGGAAAAAAAAGACTAGAGTAAAAGTCATTGAAAATACGGGCTAATCTATCATAGATAATTTCAACAGAGTTGAGCACCACATGGTCAGATACCAAACAGAATCACATTGCAGAAAGGTGTCAATACAAAATAAAGCACTCAAGTCTTTCATATAGTCCAATTGATTTTATTTTAGTATCTAGATGCTTTGTTTGTGTGATTGTTTTCATCCCCTGACAGTGTGGTTTCTTCCTGGCATCAGAGCGCTGGATCCGCTGCTCCCTGCTTCCCAAACCTCCTTCAGCTTTCCTCATCTGGAGAAACAAGAGACAGAGAGATTGTTGATAGACTGTGCAATTCAAACTGGGACACAGCGATCATTGATATACTGTGCAATTCAAACTGGCACACAGCGATCATTGATAGACTGTGCAATTCAAACTGGGACACAGCAATCATTGATAGACTGTGCAATTCAAACTGGGACACAGCGATCATTGTCAGACTGTGCAATTCAAACTGGGACACAGAGATCATTGATAGACTGTGCAATTCAAACTGGGACACAGCGATCATTGATAGACTGTGCAATTCAAACTGGGACACAGCAATCATTGATAGACTGTGCAATTCAAACTGGGACACAGCAATCATTGTCAGACTGTGCAATTCAAACTGGGACACAGCGATCGTTGTCAGACTGTGCAATTCAAACTGGGACACAGAGATCATTGATAGACTGTGCAATTCAAACTGGGACACAGCGATCGTTGATAGACTGTGCAATTCAAACTGGGACACAGCAATCATTGATAGACTGTGCAATTCAAACTGGGACACAGCGATCGTTGTCAGACTGTGCAATTCAAACTAGGACACAGCGATCATTGATAGACTGCAATTCAAACTGGCACACAGAGATCATTGATAGACTGTGCAATTCAAACTTGGACCGAGCGATCGCTGATAGACTGTGCAATTCAAACTGGGACACAGAGATCATTGATAGACTGTGTGGCGACTGCCACGCAATGTGTTGCAAAAAGCGCAACACCTGCTTAATTCTTAAATGAATTGCAGAGGACCTGGCCAGGCTCTGTCCTATCTTATATTCTAGTTGCTAATATTGTACTACATGAATACTCCCTTTATATTTTTCAACAATGAATAATATGATATATAATGGATACTTTATTATAAACTAATACTATGCTCATTAGTTTATTTTTCTAATCTAATCGTTTTGGCAGCAGTTCTATGTCTGGTATTGCCTTGCTGAGATTTAGTACTTTCTAATTACTGCTGCGCTTTTCTCGTTTTTCTGGCCCTATCGGCTTGCCATAGTTTTAAGGCTGATTTTTTCCTCGTGTGTTTGGTAGTCGGGGATTTAGAAAAGATGGTGATGACATCTCTGGGTGTGTTTTGTTTGGTACGCTGTGCGCTCTTAAGACTTGCCGTTTTTGAATTTTTGGTTAAGTTTGATTTTATTAGCAAGAGTCCCCACTTTAAATCTTCGACATACTTCTTCTTCTTCTTCGGCACGCTACTCCTCTTACACCGTTTAAGCTACAAACGCCGTTCAAACTTTCAAACGTGTAGACCGGTCTGGAAGAGGGTGCTTGTATACAACTTTCTGATATCTTTTATACTTTTTAAACTATTAAGTTTTTTTCCTTTTTTTGTCCATCTTCATTCACTTTAATGGGACTTTTTCCCCATTGTTTAAAAACTCCCAGACTTCCAGCATTCTATTTCCTGTAAACGATCTAACTTTTGACACAAATCAGCTGCTTTGACCACTTTCCCAACAAGTAAGACAAAAAGTGAGAGTATACGGAATCTTCCTCTACTTCTCTGCTATTCAAATCTGAAATCAAAACAGAAATAACTTTTACCAATCAAGAGGTACACCTGTTTTAGTAACCGCATCAACTAAAATTTCTCTAACGTTTTATAAACAACTGAAATTTTGACCACTTTCCCAACAAGTTAGACAAATACTTAGAGGAAATGAAATCATCCTCTACTTCTCTGCTATTCAAATATGAAATCAAAACAGGAATGGCGTCTACCGATCAAGAGGTGCAGCTGTTTTAGTAACCGCATCAGCTTCTTTCAGGAGGCTGCTTCCCGCTGTTGAATTAACTGCCATAGAACTTTGAGAAATTTCAAATTCTAGCACATTCTAAGCAAGAGACAATCAGTAAACAACGTGACTTTTGACACAAATCAGCTGCTTTGACCACTTTCCCAATAAAGCGAGCCCCACAACTGTACTGGTAAAGTTACCATCTAGTTTGATCTTCTGTTTCATTAGTCTGGGTTGTCTACAGGTCTGGTTGTTTTAAGTCACAGTTCCTTTGCTTAGGTATATTCGGTCTTATATAGACATTGTAGTGTCGACCCGGCTTTACTAATGTTTGTTCTTACACTCAAGTTGTATGCTTTATTTTTATTATTTTTATTTGTTTTCTATTTTCGTTTGGTCAGCCTGAGCTTTGTCGTCTCTCTCTTCTTTTCATCTTGATGCGCCGCTGTGAGTGCGGTAGCTCGGGTTTTGAAGCCTGGTTTAAAAGGTCCGGATCGTTTCATTGTTCTGAAAAGACTCTACTCCACGAACCTGGACTGGACTGCGTGAGATCCGGTTTGTTCTCTTGCTGATGGATTATCATTTTGTTTTTTGAATTTCCATTCTGTTTTGTTTTTGTGAGAGACATGTTTTGTTCTGTTCATGGATCTCTGGATTTGAACTGTTATTTGAACTATTTTACAGACTTTTTTTTACAACTGAAGCTGTTATTGACTGGCGGTCCTTCTAATATCTCTGCATTTTGCAATGAGCTGTGTCATTCTGTTGATGTTTTGCTTCATACTATGAAGTAGTGATTTCACTGTAGTGTCGAGTTTTCCTTTTAAGATCATTTCAGTGATTGCGCTGCAGTTTATCTATGCAGAAGGGGTTGAGATGGCGTTTCTCTATTGGGGGGTTTATGCTAACGTGCATACTAGTATCTGTTTGCACGGCAGCTTATTAAAATTACCATATGGTAGTTTATTTATGTATTTATTTATTTTTTACTGTCTTTAGTATTTGAATAGGTTTTGATGTCTTCAGGGTTGGGCAGATGTATCATTTGTATTATTGGCATGGCAAGTGTGAGGATTGTTGTCAGCTATTTGGTGGGATAGACACTAAACAGTAGTAATTGCTGATGCATACTAACTGTCCTGGATTCCTTTTCCTCGCTCTAGCTGGATACTACATGTAAATGAAGTGTCCGTTACAATAGTTTCTAGCAGATTCCTGTATACAGTAGAATCCTGTTAGCTGAATAGCGTTTGAACTTGATGCTGAAGTTGATGGTAACACTTTATATGAAGGTGTCATTTTGAAATAGTTTATTAACACGTTATAGATGTTTAAAAGATGAGTAATGTTTTTATAATGCATTATAGAACAAGTCACACAGGGTAGTAACAACATTTACTAATGTGTTATAAATACTGAATAGATGATATAAGAAATTTGCAATAAATGAAAATATAAAACTGTATATTAGCTGTAAACACATTATTCATTGTCTGGGTCATTTATTTAGTATTTTAAATTAATCTGCTTATTGAAAAAGGTTTTTCATTATTTGTACAAAAAACAGAAACACCTGCCATAGCAGTGTCAATATGGTGTAGGGCCTCCATGGGCAGCCAGCACAACACTGATTGGACGTGGCAGGTAGTGATTCTGCAAGGTGCTTTTTAAATTGTGCTGGAGGAATACGGGACCATTCCTCAATGATTACCAGCCTCTAATTCCTTCAGGTTGTGTTGTATTGGGGGTGGAAATCTGCAGTCAAGTCAGAATGGCCCATACATAGAGAGAGTCACATCACTTTAGAGACTGTTCCATGTGAAAAAGACTCAGTAGTAATTTGTGCTGCTTTCAAAATGGAAGCACCAGCCAACCAAGCACCTCTTATCAGCCCTCTATCAAATTCTGTCAGATCTGTCGCTCTGTGGTCCCATCGTGACTGAAACGGATTTGTGTCAGGGAGATGCATCTTTTACACATCACACAATACATGTCAGGGATACCATTTCAATCAGGCCTGTGGATGACACAAAAGTGTGTGCTGCATGTAGCAGGTTTTCCAATGTTTTTGTCCATTTGTTGTTCCCTTTGAAGAAATCCAGAACTGAAAGTCAGAACTGAAGGGATTAAAATACCTGCAACACCGAGGCATTATCGCCCAAGCAATAGGAAAAAGATGCCCTTTCCTCGTGTTATTATTATTATTATTATTATTATTATTATTATTATTATTATTATTATTATTATTATTATTTTGTTTGTAAATTATCTCATTGGATTTCTGAAATGGTTGGATAATTACCCTAACGAGCATTTAATTAGATGCATTGGGTCTACTCGTCAGGCAGTTCAAAGTTTCAATATTATAATTGTTTGCTTATTTTAACAACAATGTGAGTGAAATATCATCACAAGAAAGAAGACATTTCCATGGATATCGTAAATCACAATCAAATTGCATTACATGTGCAATCTGCCCACAGTGGAAAAGCAGAAATATTTTTAAACTGTTTTATTAAATGCATTGTTTTATTAAATGGATTGTTTTATTAAATGCACTGTTTTATTAAATGCACTGTTTTATTAAATGCATTGTTTTATTAAATGCACTGTTTTATTAAATGCATTGTTTTATTAAATGCACTGTTTTATTAAATGCATTGTTTTATTAAATACAAGCACAGTTCATTGTAACCATAATAATACTTATAATCAGATTTTACATTAAAAGCAAAACTTTTATATTTAAATAAGCAGGTCGTTTAATAACCATTCTTTACATTCATGTACATTATTTAATGTAAATCTTTTTTCATGTACTTTTTCTTTAAATGTTTTGAACAGTTTTAATTTTCAATAAATGTTTTGTTCTGCACCTACTTCTGAAATGAACATAAACTAAGTGGACTGTCAACAGCAGCTGCTCTCTGGAAACGTGAAGTGAACAAAAAAGCTTTGGAGAAAATGTTAAACACACATAAAATATATTCTACTATAACAATGACCACACAGTGTTGTTTTTAACTAAACAATACCAGCAGACCAGCCTATTTCATACAGGTCTTTTGTAACTAAACAATACCAGCAGACCAGCCTATTTCATACAGGTCTTTGTAACTAAACAATACCAGCAGACCAGCCTATTTCATACAGGTCTTTGTAACTAAACTATACCAGCAGACCAGCCTGTTTCATACAGGTCTTTGTAACTAAACAATACCAGCAGACCAGCCTGTTTCATACAGGTCTTTGTAACTAAACAATACCAGCAGACCAGCCTGTTTCATACAGGTCTTTGTAACTAAACAATACCAGCAGACCAGCCTATTTCATACAGGTCTTTGTAACTAAACTATACCAGCAGCCAAGCCTGTTTCATACAGGTCTTTGTCCAGAGACTGCTGGGTCTGATGTAAGAAGAAAAAAACAGAGCGATTCACTCTATTGTATCTTTCAAAGGTTTGCCTGCCAGTTGAAGGAGCCAATGATAGCAGGGTAATACTATTGTGAAGCTGCTCAAAGAACACTACAGGTACAGTCCTGAATCCTCCCAGAAGCTGAGGGTGTGAAGTATAGAAGAACTGAAATGTCCGCTCTGGATAGACAAACACCAAAAAGATAACAAAGTTACAAACTGAATGAAAGGAGACAGCACAATATTGAGGGATCAAATAAAAGCAGGTTTTTCACATCTTCAGCGTGCCCAGCTGGCACCAGCCAGTGAGGCTTTGTTGTCTTCGGAGCGCGAGCTCGGGTTCAAATGATTTCAGTCGCTTCTCGACTCTGAGATCAAGCTATCAGACACTTCCAGATGGTTAGTCAAGCTAACAGCCCCTAAAAGACTAAAACATCCCATTTAAAACACATGAAAGCCCCGTGCAGCCAGTCTACCCAGGCTAAGTGCTTGAGAAAGAGAGAGGGAGAGAGGTGTAAAGGGAAGGGGTGTATATCTCAATGCTCATGAACACACTGCTCCCAGGTAGGAAACCCACTGATCCTCAACTACTGCTCCTAGTGATCTCACACAGCTCCAATCCTCCAAGTCCACAGCTTGAGTTGCAATCTGGTTTCTCAGCTTCTCACACGGCACAGCACACAGCTCCCAACTTACAGCTCCCAGCTCCAGCACTGTTCATCTCCAGCACCCCCTCCTCAACACTCCCCACCCCACACTGTATACTCTCAATCCATCACTTCTCATTAACAGCACCCCTCCTCAACACTCCCCCACCCCACACTGTATACTCAATCCATCACTTCTCATTAACAGCACCCCTCCTCAACACTCCCCACCCCACACTGTATACTCTCAATCCATCTTCTCATTAACAGCACCCCTCCTCAACACTCCCCACCCCACACTGTATGCTCTCAATCCATCACTTTCATTAACAGCACCCCTCCTCAACACTCCCACCCCACACTGTATACTCTCAATCCATCACTTCTCATTAACAGCACCCCTCCTCAACACTCCCCACCCCACACTGTATACTCTCAATCCATCACTTCTCATTAACAGCACCCCTCCTCAACACCCCCCACCCCACACTGTATACCCTCAATCCATCACTTCTCATTAACAGCACCCCTCCTCAACACCCCACCCCACACTGTATACTCTCAACCCATCACTTCTCATTAACAGCACCCCCTCCTCAACACCCCACCCCACACTATTCTGACTGACAACACTTTTCATATCTTCTTAACGTTTTATCCCAATTCAAAGCTGTTAAACACAGCCATCAGAACAAAGAAAACTGCAGCCCATCGTAATTGATTCTAATAAACGTAACTGTTACACACTGCCAGCGTATGTTTAAAACACAACATTAATACAGCATTTAGATTTCAAGACCACGTCACTTTAACATACTTTGAATAAAATATTTTCTAAGCAAAGTTGTTAAAGCAGGAGAAAGGCAGACACGAATCAAGCACACCCTATCCACTTCATCTGTTCAACTTAATAAATGAACATCAGAATCATTCGATACCGTTCTGTACATACGAAACGGATCTGTTTAATATAAAAGAAGCAATTCAGACAGACTTCAGTTCTGGAGCAGGAACATTACTGAGCTGTATGTCTTGAAGCAAAGCTGACTGATGGGAAACCTCCTCCCGAAAGCAATTAAAAAAAAAAAAAAAAACAGAAACAGTCATTTTAATTATAATTAAAAACATGGTAGTAACAGCATTTTTAATGTGTTATAAATACTGAATAGATGAAAGAAATCTACAGTAAATGAAAATATAAAACTGTGTATTAGCTGTAAACAAATCACATTAAACACGAATGATTGACACTTCATTGTCTGGGTCATTTATTTTGTATTTTAAATTAATCTGCTTATTGAAAAAAGGTTTTTCATTATTTGTACAAAAAACAGAAACACCTGCCATAGCAGTGTCAATATGGTGTAGGGTGTCCATGGGCAGCCAGCACGGCACTGATTGGACGTGGCAGGTAGCGATTCTGCAAGGTGCTTTTTAAATTGTGCTGGAGGGATACGGGGACCATTCCTCAATGATTACCAGCCTCTAATTCCTTCAGGTTGTGTTGTATTGGGGGTGGAAATCTGCAGTCAAGTCAGAATGGCCCATACATAGAGAGTGTCACATCACTTTAGAGACTGTTCCTTGTGAAAAATACTCAGTAGTAATTTGTGCCTTCTTGAAAACAGAAGCACCTGCCAACCAAGCACCTCTTATCAGCTCTCTATCAATGTGTGTTAGATCTGTAATCCTGTCGTCCCATCGTGGTTATAGAGCTTTTAACCTCATCTCATCTCACCGACAGGAGACAGAATCTGTAACACAGAGCATCACACAGCACTGCCTGTTGCATAGTCTCATCAGTAAGTGCTTGCAGATATACAGACACTCCCCAGCTCTACACTGTATCACTGCACTAAAGGGTTTTCTCTTAGAGACTATGAATAATGTAACGGATGTCAGATTTCATGTTATTGTGACACAGCAGGACCAGTACACTCTCTGGTTATTTCCTTTTGTTTTCCAGTCTTCTTTATTTTCACTCTGAGTTTTTCTCCTGCCCAGAAAGTTACTTTGATTCCTCTCCCCACTGACTTCCTTCCTGTGTCACAGGTAATAGGGCCCCCACTTGAATTGGGAGAGGAAACCAAGTACAACCAAGTCCGGAAAACAAAAATAATGTTCTGATCAGGAGAGATCTCTTCATAAATCTATTGTTAAGGTTCTATGTATAAACAGTGTGTAACCCCAGCCTGGGATTTGACAGCGTGGTTTTCTGAAGCTGCAGATTAATTGCTGACAAACACTCTCCAGCTGCAACAGGTGTCCAAAGTCTTCATTGTATCACTTAGATTATATGAATCATTTTATTGTGCAATGTAAACTTTCCATTTGGCACAGCAGGTCCAGTACATGCTGGTACTATTTCCCCTTGTTATTGTACCACAGAGCTGTGCTTTGTTTCCTCTCTCTCTTCACTTTGTTTCTTCCTGTACCAGGACACCTCTGGAGTCTTGCACTGGGGTCTGGGGTCCTATTACCTGTAACACAGCAGTGAAGTGAGTGGGGAGAGCAAACCAAGTACTGCCAAGTCTGGAAACACAAAAGAGAAGAGAAGGTTGTTCTGTAATGAGAGGATTGGAACGTCTCAGTTCAGACACGTTTAAAGGGATCCGGGTTGCAGAACAGATCAGTGAGAAACACTTCAATGAAAGCACACGGTGGAAATGTTTGGAACGATAGCGTTTATTTTGCTTGGTTTGCTTCGCGAGGATAAGGAACGACAAGGAAATAGAAAGATATCCGAAGTCCAATTCCAGTGCTCAGAAAGTAAACAGAGTGCAAAGTCCTCTTTCCTCAGCTGTTGCACCCTCACCTCGTACAAACTGGCACTGTACCTTGGGCACTCCAGTTCAAACAAGGAGAGTAAATCAGCTTAGTTGACTTTACCAGGACAGCCCTGCAAAATAAGCACTAGCACAATATAAAACAGATAAGGGTGCAGAAACATTAACCAGCAATCACAATAAATAAGGGTGCTTTCCATACACGCACAGACGTGTAGAAACTTCACACTGTCTGCTTGTCTGCATTGCTGTCTGTATCAATCTGCGCTCCCCTCCAGTATTGGGGCAGATTGATAAATGCACAATAACTGGGTCTTTTGCTGTGGAACTCAAATGCAGAACTCAAATGAAGTGCCATGTTTAAAACAATAAGATCCCAACAAGGCTTCTGAAGTTCTTTCAACTCATTACTGGATAAGGAACAGATTTACACACAGCTCAACTCATTACTGGATAAGGAACAGATTTACACACAGCTCAACTCATTACTGGATAAGGAACAGATTTACACACAGCTCAACTCATTACTGGATAAGGAACAGATTTACACACAGCTCAACTCATTACTGGATAAGGAACAGATTTACACACAGCTCAACTCATTACTGGATAAGGAACAGATTTACACACAGCTCAACTCATTACTGGATAAGGAACAGATTTACACACAGCTCAACTCATTACTGGATAAGGAACAGATTTACACACAGCTCAACTCATTACTGGATAAGGAACAGATTTACACACAGCTCAACTCATTACTGGATAAGGGAACAGATTTTACACAGCTCAACTCATTACTGGACAAGGAACAGATTCACACAGCTCAACTCATTACTGGATAAGGAACAGATTTACACACAGCTCAGCTCATTACTTGATAAGGAACAGATTTACACACAGCTCAACTCATTTCTGGATAAGGAACAGATTTTACACACAGCTCAACTCATTACTGGATAAGGAACAGATTTACACACAGCTCAACTCATTACTGGATAAGGAACAGATTTTACACACAGCTCAACTCATTACTGGATAAGGAACAGATTTTACACAGTTCAACTCTACTGGATAAGGAACAGATTTACATAGCTCAACTCATTACTGGATAAGGAACAGATTTACACACAGCTCAACTCATTACTGGATAAGGAACAGATTTACACACAGTTCAACTCATTACTGGATAAGGAACAGATTTACACACAGTTCAACTCATTACTGGATAAGGAACAGATTTACACACAGCTCAACTCATTACTGGATAAGGAACAGATTTACACACAGTTCAACTCATTACTGGATAAGGAACAGATTTACACACAGTTCAACTCAATACTGGATAAGGAACAGATTCACACACAGCTCAGCTCATTACTGGATAACAGGGGCGTCATTTCAGAACAATTCTGGGGGAGGCAATGTTGTGTCAGCATTGAACATTCTCTGTCCCAAATAGCGTCATGAATGACAAACACCTCACAGTAATTGGGCCTGTTTACTATGAGATAGTGTGCTGCACTTTGTTAAAATAAATTATGCTTACATTTTTTCTAAGAAAATTTAAAGAAATTACAAGAATCTAAAATCGAAATAGGGTCAAATTGAAATCCAAAAACGCACATCACTGCCCTGCATATGAGCCTAAATCTCGTTTTCAGATCTACGGTAGCTTTTCTTTAGAGCATAGATGTATACATCATTTTACCAAGGCTTAAGCAATATTAATAGTTTCTTCTGCAAGTTAACCGCTCCTTGCTGGCTCGCTGTCGTTTCATTTATTCTGTTTTTCACCTGCTGTGGCAAACACGTGTGTCATCATGATATCAATAATATTCTATGTGATGTCTCTATAACACTGGATAACGATTAACTATCAATCAGAAATGGAATGGCATTTCTGATGTGTTTCAAAACCCATTTTTCTTTTTCATGTGATATTCTCTGTTTCACTGGGTTTCATGTGTAAAGCCTTCTTTCAATTAAGTGAGAATCAGTTTTCATGACATAAGAGAAGCAGAGCTGAGGCTCTGATGCCATGAACATTTGCTCTGTTCCCTCTCAAAGCCCTGCTCGAATATTTGAATGGCGAATGTTTTATTTTTCATAGTGACTGTACATTCTAATAGGTCACGGTGATTATTATCCTTAAACGGAAATACAAAAGTAATATTATTATTATTTCTTAGCAGACGCCCTTATCTAGGGTGACTACAATTGTTACAAGATATCACATTATTTTTACATACAATTACCCATTTACACAGTTGGGTTTTTACTGGAACAATCTAGGTAAAGTACCTTGCTCAAGGGTACAGCAGCAGTGTCCCCCACCTGGGATTGAACCCACAACCCTCCGGTCAAGAGTCCAGAGCCCTGACCACTACTCCACACTGCTGCCCTTATAATAACATTTCATACTTTTCTTTGTGCTCTTATCTATTCATTCCTTTTCCTGTCCTTATTCCCAGCATGCATCTTTCCATACTTTGTTGAGTCGAATAAAACACAGGTCTAAAACTCATTTCAATATGTATCTTTTCTAAATGGTAACATGAGTTCATATCCTCTCCTCCCACATTACTCACTGCTCCTGTTTAAACACACACTGAGAGCAGGGAGGGGGGCTCCATGTTAGCAGTGGAATAGGAACATCTGCTGGATGCCATTCCACCACAGGGAGGGGCCCTGTGCTGGTTGCCATGGTGACAGTCTCCAGTATCTCTGCAATGGACTCTGACCAACACATGACTGACTGAACTTATAATAAACTGATAAAACAGGCAGTCATAAATATTAACAAGCAAACAAACTGTCTATGCATGCAGAAATGTGGAGAAACTTTGATCTGTCTGCTTGGCTATCTTTCTGTAGAAACTCCCCTCCAACTCTCTCCTCCCCGCCCCTCTCACTGATTCAGCAGTCTCTGCTCAGCCTGCTTGTCTAAACCTGGCCTCAGTCCCAAACCCCGCCTCTTAGAGCTTTACACAACTCCAGGAAATCAGCACAGTGAAGTTTCATTTCTTGTGAAATCGTCAGTCTCTGCCTAACTGGAGCAAGAATGGCTTCAAACTTGTGGTCAGAGGAGCACTTGAACTGTCCAGTGTGTCTTGAGCTATTGAAGGACCCAGTTGCTATTCCATGTGGACACAGTTACTGTATGGGGTGTATTAAGAACTGCTGGGATCAGACTGATCATACGGGTGTCTACAGCTGCCCCCAGTGCAGAGAGATCTTTACCCCAAGGCCTGTTCTGCGCAGAAACACTGTGCTGGCTGAAGTTGTGGAGAAATTAAAGAAGACAGGACTCAATCCTCCTCCTGCTCAAAGTTATGCTGGACATGGAGATGTGCCGTGTGATTTCTGCACTGGGAGAAAGTTCAAAGCTGTGAAATCCTGTTTGACGTGCCTGGCCTCTTACTGTGAAACACACGTCAAGCCACACTATGAGGGGGCTGCTTTCAAGAGGCACAAGCTGATCAATGCAATTGGAGATCTGGAGCAGAAGCTTTGTCCTGAACACCAAAAGGTTTTGGAGGTCTTCTGTAGAACCGATCAGACGTGTATTTGCTTGTTGTGTGCAGACAAGGAACACAAGAGCCATGATACAGTCTCAGATGAGACAGAAAGGAGTGGGAAACAGGTAAGGGTTTGAACCATTTCCTTGTAGCTATCCTAGAAGATAAGAATTCCCAGGATATTTAACATGTCTGTTTACTAGGTTATACAGTTTCACATTAGATCGGATTTTAATTGTATATTAAGAGCTATTTAAAGAGCCCTAGTTTTTTAATTGCTCCTTCTAAACTATGATGTACTACAATGTATTTCAGGGTGTAACAGGGGTGTTGTTATGGGTGTGGCTATCGCTGATTGACAGGAGAGACACAGGAGGTTTTCTTTGATACAAAAAACACAAATCATTCAAAACAAAACACTGCTTGAAAACAACTAGAAAATAAAAGTTGACCAAACAAGAAAGGAGGTCCCGCTCCAGGAACAGTCTCCCTGACACCTCCTCTCTAGACTTGGGTGGGATTAAAATCCTCTAAACTTGTTCCCTATTCCTTCAAGTGCTAGCGATCCTGGTTAACTCACACAGTGATCCGAGATACATTTTTCCTCTTGTGTTTTTCTCACCCTGGTTAACACACGCAGTCTTGAGGATCCTACAGCAACACTCTCCTTCCCAGACAGTCTGTATCCCTGCTTGTAGAACCAAGAAACCGGCTTTTCAGACCCTTTTTAAAGGTATGTGGCCAGGTCTAAGAGATAATCAATTAATCAATTAACACCTGGCCACATTCCACACCTGGATTTGAATATGCCCTGCCATATCTAGCACAAACTTGATTATCAAAAACATTATTTACAATCAAACAAAAACACACTGTTTACACGTGCAGGACCTCAGCCCTGCCTCACAGGGTTAGAAGGATTTGTTCAGCTATTTAATGGTGCATTGGAATTTGTAGTGTAAAATTAGCATGATTTATATTCCTAGTGTATTCCTTGTATCTTGCAATTTAATAAAATCATAGATCAGTTTCATTGTTTAAGATATTATAGTTTAATTGGTAACACTGTTGAAAAATAACATTCCTAGCAAAGTCAAGCATCTAATTAAAAAGCAAAAAACAAAAATAAACAAAATTAATATGATAATCAATATACAATATTAATAAGATATGCAATATACAAGATTAATATGATATTCAATATACAAGATTAATATGATATTCAATATACAAGATTAATATGATATTCAATATACAAGATTAATATGATATTCAATATACAAGATTAATATGATATTCAATATACACAGGGCTTCTGTTTTTCGGTGTTTATTAATTTAATTTAACCAAGAGCCAGCCATGTTTGTGTTTGTAGTGAGGTGGTGGAAATATGATCCTCGCTTGGAAAATTGGTGCTGCAGCCAGAGGATGGAGCGAGCTTCACCCAGTGCTGCCTCTATGATGCAGGGCCTCTTTAATATATTGTAACAATGATTGCAGCACAGGGATCATAATATCTTCTTAATAAACTAATACATCACATTTTAAACAAGACTTTAATAATTGTGTTTTGATATATAGTAAACAAAACCCATGCCTTTAAAAGTGACACATACGCATCTATCTGCACTGGCAGAGCTGCTGTGCCCATGCCTTTAAAAGTGACACATACACATCTATCTGCACTGGCAGAGCTGCTGTGCCCGTGCCTTTAAAAGTGACACATACGCATCTATCTGCACTGGCAGAGCTGCTGTGCCCGTGCCTTTAAAAGTGACACATACACATCTATCTGCACTGGCAGAGCTGCTGTGCCCGTGCCTTTAAAAGTGACACATACGCATCTATCTGCACTGGCAGAGCTGCTGTGCCTGTGCCTTTAAAAGTGACACATACGCATCTATCTGCACTGGCAGAGCTGCTGTGCCCGTGCCTTTAAAAGTGACACATACGCATCTATCTGCACTGGCAGAGCTGCTGTGCCCGCCGTTTAAAAAAGTGACACATACGCATCTATCTGCACTGGCAGAGCTGCTGTGCCCGTGCCTTTAAAAGTGACACATCGCATCTATCTGCACTGGCAGAGCTGCTGTGCCCGTGCCTTTTAAAAGTGACACATACGATCTATCTGCACTGGCAGAGCTGCTGTGCCCGCCTTTAAAAGTGACACATACACATCTATCTGCACTGGCAGAGCTGCTGTGCCGTGCCTTTAAAAAAGTGACACATACGTGATCTATCTGCACTGGCAGAGCTGCTGTGCCTGTGCCTTAAAAGTGACACATACGCATCTATCTGCACTGGCAGAGCTGCTGTGCCCATGCCTTTAAAAGTGACACATACACATCTATCTGCACTGGCAGAGCTGCTGTGCCCATGCCTTTAAAAGTGACACATACGCATCTATCTGCACTGACAGAGCTGCTGTGCCCATGCCTTTAAAAGTGACACATACATCTATCTGCACTGGCAGAGCTGCTGTGCCCGCGTTTTTAAAAAGTGACACACACGCATCTATCTGCACTGGCAGAGCTGCTGTGCCCGTGCCTTTAAAAGTGACACATACGCATCTATCTGCACTGGCAGAGCTGCTGTGCCCATGCCTTTAAAAATTGACACACGCATCTATCTGCACTGGCAGAGCTGCTGTGCCTGTGCCTTTAAAAGTGACACATACACATCTATCTGCATTGGCAGAGCTGCTGTGCCCGTGTTTTAAAAGTGACACAGACGATCTATCTGCACTGGCAGAGCTGCTGTGCCCGCCTTTAAAAAGTGACACATCGCATCTATCTGCACTGGCAGAGCTGCTGTGCCCATGCCTTTAAAAGTGACACATACGCATCTATCTGCACTGGCAGAGCTGCTGTGCCTGTGCCTTTAAAAGTGACACATACACATCTATCTGCACTGGCAGAGCTGCTGTGCCTGTGCCTTTAAAAGTGACACATACATCTATCTGCATTGGCAGAGCTGCTGTGCCCGTGCCTTTAAAAAGTGACACAGACGATCTATCTGCACTGGCAGAGCTGCTGTGCCCGTGCCTTTAAAAAGTGACACATACGCATCTATCTGCACTGGCAGAGCTGCTGTGCCCATGCCTTTAAAAGTGACACATACGCATCTATCTGCACTGGCAGAGCTGCTGTGCCCGTGCCTTTAAAAGTGACACATACGCATCTATCTGCACTGGCAGAGCTGCTGTGCCCGTTTTTAAAAAGTGACACAGACGCATCTATCTGCACTGGCAGAGCTGCTGTGCCCGTGCCATGCCATTCTTGCCAGTCTGCCCACAATTTTCAATTCTGTTTTAAATTCCACGAGTGTGCGAATCCTCCCTATTGAACTGTAATATAGCTTTAAATCCCACGAGTAAGAACAACCCTCCGTTTCTAATTGTAATCTCGTTTTAAATCTCACCAGCGTGTGCAATCCTCCAATAGAAATGCAGGAATGTGCTGCCACTCAGTTTAAAGTATTCAGAATGAATCAATGATAGATTCAAGTCAGGAAGGAGGTTCATTGCCTGACTGCGCTGGGAAAGGTTGTTATTTATTTATTTATTTTTTTGTTTTTCTTCTTAGGTTTTAGGTTATTTTATTGCATTTTTTCACATGGAAAGGGGTGAAGTCAATGTGAATTGAGTAACCATGTCCAGTGTTTTTCTGGTGTTTATTGGGTATACACTGATTTCATTGTTTTGTATCAGGGCTGTTTTATCTGTGTGTATCAGATAAAACCAGAAATATCCAGTTTCCTAGGTGCTTCACAAAACAAACATGTAACACATGCTAGATCAGCCATCATTCACTGTTACTAGTAAGAAACAGTACCATCTAGTGGACAGCTACAGTGGATCAAGTGTCCTTTTGTATTGCTTGCAGCTGTGCACTAGATGGTGTTGTATCTTACTACTATACACACATGTTGTCTGATCTAGTCTGTGCTACAGATGTCTATGGCGTGCAACTGGAACTGAAGAGCAAAATATATTCAAGAACAACTGAGAATTATTGCAAACATTGTAAAGAGGTAAGGGGTACAAGAAAATAGAAAATATATATAAACTAAATGATTCTGTCAGTTTCAATAGCATGCTTAAACAAGCCTGTGATGGGTGTGAAAGGATATCACTCAATGCCCCATCAGAAATGTCACTGTGTCACTGTGTTTCTACACAGAAGCAGCTGGGAGAGACACAGACAGAAATACAACAGAGAATCCAGGACCGACTGAAAGAAATTGAGGAGCTGAAACAGGCTGTGGAGTCACTGAAAGTGGGTATTGACAAGAGGGGGGTATTATTATTATAATTATAATTATAATTATTATTATTATTATTATTATTATTAACAGATGGACTGGAACACATCTACAGAAGTTTACTGTCTATGCCTGATGTGTTTTTTATATCAATTTTAACCATGTCTCCCTACTGTGTTCTTTCACTCAGAGATCTGCATGCATGGAAATAAAGGAAAGTGAGAAGATCTTTACTGAGCTGATCCGATCCATTGAGAAGATCCACACTGAGGTTATTGAGCTGATTGGAGCTAACGAGAAGGCTGCAGTGAATCAGGCAGAAGGACGCATGAAGAAACTGGAGCAGGAGATTGCTGAGCTAAGGAGGAGAAACGCTGAGTTGAAACAGCTTTCAGAGACAGAGGATCACATCCATTTTCTACAGGTAACATCACTGCTTCTTAGAAAATCTCAAGTACATAACTGGGTCTGTTTCAGACAGACCTCTCCAATTGAATGAATCCTTGCTTTTCCCCAGGAATGTTTTGAATCCCATTCTGTTTCACTGAAAACTCCTTTTCTCCACTTTCCTGTTGTAGAATTTCCAGTCTCTCTGTGTCCCTCCTGAAGCTGGAGACTTACCCAGCGTTACTGTCAATACAGACATCTCTTTTGGGGCTGTGAGGAAAGCTGTATCTGAACTTAAAGACCATATTGAGGACTTCTGCAAGGGGGAATTAATAACAAAAACCGGTTGGTGTGAAATAGTTTCCTTTGGTAGAGATTTCTAAAATTGACCCTGGCTTGAGGAGGGACAGGACTTGCAAGACATTAATAAAGACCTCTTGCAGATTGTTGGCTATATGAATATTGCAGCAGGGAGGAGGGATTGAGCAGGGAGGAGGGTAAATGGAGGAGGGAGCAGAGAGGAGGAAGCAGGAAGGAGAGAGCATGGAGGATTGAGCAAGGAGCATGAAAGAAAGAGGAGGGAGCAAGGATTAGGGAGGATGGAGGTGGGAGCAGGGAGCAGGTAGGGAACAGGGAGGAGGGAGCAGAGAGGAGTGTGCATACAGGAGAGAGCAGGGATGACAGAGCAGAGACTAATGAAGCAGGGAGGAGACAGGAGGGAGCAGGGAGAAGAGAGGAGGGAGCATGGAGTGATGTGAGGATGGAGCAGACAATGACTGCTGTATGTTTGATGCGCAAGGGTGTCCTAATATGGACACCGTACTTTTGGGCAAAAATATTTGATTGAGAGGAACGTAGATATTTAGTAAGCAAGGGGTCTGAGTGGGTAAAATGGCAACACATACCCTGTAGGAACATTAAGTGAACTGTAATTGTATGCAGAGCTGCATTTGATTGGTTCCAATTGAAGAAGTTTGATAAGATCGAGGAATTATAATGAACAAAACAATCAAACAGCAAGAGGGTTTAATTAATAGCAGCAGCAGTTTATTGAAGACAGAAAAATAAAGTGAGAGAACTTATCCAGTCAGAAATAAATCTCAAGTAAGAATTATAGATCAAATCTATTGATTATCAGCCTTAAACATCACAGTCTAAATATACTTGTGTATAAAATAGCAGGGAGCATAGAGGAGGGAGCATAGAGCTGGAAGGAGGGAGCATAGAGGAGGGAGCAAAGAGGAGAGGGAGGAGGGAATAGGGAGGATGGAGCCTAGAGGAGGGAGCAGGGAGGAGGGAGCAAAGAAGATTGAGGTGGGAGCATAGAGGAAGAAGGGAGGAGGGAGCAGGGAGGAGGGAGTATAGAGGATGAGGAACAGGGAGGAGGCAAAGAAGATTGAGGTGTGAGCATAGAGGAAGAAGGTAGGAGGGAGGAGGAGCATAGGAGGAGGGAGGAGGAGAGTTCCTAGTGAAGGAGCGGGACTAAGGGAGCTTAGAGAAGGGAGGAGAGCAGGTGAATTGTGTGAATTGTGACGGGTTAATTTAGATATGATCCTTCATTTTCCATTTTAAACGTGATTCAAATGCGTTTGTCTCTAGACTGATGTGAACTGGAGGAACGCTAATCAAAGTTTATCTGTTTATATTTATGTCAAGTAAACTAGATAACTCCGCTATTCAGAAGAAGCTTCTTTTATACATGGATATAAACAGAAAACTGTTTCATGCAAGATATAGCAAAGTTATATTGTGAAAAACCTTGATGTGAAACAAAACAGAGCACAGAAATGACACATTAATGACTCAATAATCATCAACTGAATTTGTAAAGGGGAGGAGAAAAGGACAAAAACACAGGAAATATTAGCATTTTGTCCCACAGAATGAGCATTTTGTCCCACAGAATGAGCATTTTGTATCACAAAATGAGTTTTAGCCCCACAAAATATGCATTTTGTCCAACAAAATGATAGTAATGTTAAATAATTTTGGGGACAAAACTTATAACTTACTGCCCCTCTATAAATATCCAGAGAAATTAGCAGACCAACGTGATTTAACCTCTTACATACAAAGCCAATCATTCAGTTTGGAGCAGATCAAAGTCTGAATAAGAAAAAGTTTAATAAGAAACAGGCTTAATAAGAAGCTATCTTCAGCCTCGTGTGAAACTGGTCATTTGTGAACAGGGTTGGTCAATTCATTTTATCCAATCCCAATTCCTTTGGAAAAATCAATTCCCATTCCTTGTAATCAATCAATTCCAACACATTATTGATCACAATTGTAATTAGCAGCATTCTGTTAAAATGGCAACAAATGACATTGAATTCACTCCTGTTTGTTAGTCAATTAAATCGACTTCAGATGAAAGATGTTGAACAATCACAACAATTATTATAATGTCTCTAAATATCAATTCCAATTCCTTTGAAGGAATTGCTTTAAAAGGAATTGCCTCAACCCTGGTTGTGCATTGCCTGTATATTAAACACAAAGAAACGTGTAACTCTGGCTATGTACAGGACACCCCCGAAGAGACTGCAACCTCAATCCAGCTTGTAATACAAACTAATGTGCACCCACCTTAGTAAGCAAATGTTATTTTTATAGTACAGTCCTGACAGACAACCCAAGATGAACTACTTACAGCACAGCAGCCCTTCACGCCTGTATTAATAGAGGGATCGATCTTACAGGATCAGATATGACAGGCTCTGTATTAATAGAGGCATCGTATCTTACAGGATCAGATATGACAGGCTCTGTATTAATAGAGGGGATCGTATCTTACAGGATCCAGATATGACAGGCGCTGTATTAATAGAGGGATCGTATCTTACAGGATCAGATATGACAGGCTCTGTATTAATAGAGGGATCGATCTTACAGGATCAGATATGACAGGCTTACTCCCACCACACTGGGGAATACATGGCAGCATTAACTTAGGATACTTGATGATAATAACCTGGCTAATTAATACTTCACATCACACAGTACTAAGCAGCTGGGTTATTTTTTTGCAAACATGTTAGTAGTTTTATAGTGTGTTTACTGTTAAGAAATAATATGTAATTGAACTGAGAATTTTTAATTTCAGAGTTTATGTAGAAATGGAAGGACAGAAAGGAACTGTACAATATCTATAGAATACAGCATGGGGTGGTGTGTGATATGAGAATGTAATTTTTTTTGAGGGGTTATCCAGGCATTACATGCTCATGTATCACACACACACACACACACACACAGAGACACACGCACACACACACACACACACACACACACACACCCTGCCTATCACACAAACACACACACACACACACACACACACACACACACACACACACACACACACACCTGCCTATCACACAACACACACTCACACACACACACACACTGCCTATCACTCACTCACACACACACTCACACATTGCCTATCACACACACACACTGCCTATCACACAAACACACACCCTGCCTATCACACACACACACACACACACACACACACACACACACACACACACACACACACACCCTGCCTATCACACACACACACACACACACACTCTGCCTATCACACACACACACTGCCCCATGCAATATTTTTATAATCTCTGAAGTACTCCATAAAGAATTGTATATTGTATCAGAAATATAAAAACATATTATTATTTCTATTGTGTGTGTGTGTGTGTGTGCGGCGTGTCAGTGTGTGTGTGTAAACATTATTTTTTAAACTATAATAACGTTCCACTGCGGCTCTCAGTGATGAAGTTTCATGATTGCTTCAGCTCACATTCAGCAGTTTCCTCAGGCTGTGTGGCTGACATATAATCTGACCAATGAAAACACAGAAAAGGTAGAAACGGTTGTATTATTGGCTGATCGCCCCAAAACAGCAAAAATAACGTCTGAATAACTGGTGGAGAAGGGAGGAGAGAGCAGGAGGATGGAGGAGGGAGCCAATGGAGGAAGGAGCAGGAGGATAGAGGAGGGAGGAGGGAACAGGGAGGAGGGAGGAGGGAGGCAGAGGGGAGAGGGAGGATAGAGGAAAGCAGGGGAGGATGGAGGAAAAAACAGGAGGATGCAGTGGGGGGGATGCAGTGGGAGCAGGGAGCAGGCAGGAGGGGAGGGAAAAGGGAGGATGCAGGTGGGAGCAGGGTGGAGGGGAGGGTGGAGGAAAGGGTGGTTGGAGTAGGGAGAAGGGAGCAGGGAAAATGCTTGTGGGAGGAGGCAGGAGGGTAGAGGGAGCATTCAAGAGGAGAAGGAATTAGAGGAAGGAGCATGGAGGATGGAGGAGGAATTCTATTTTCTGATGAAGCAGGGAGGAGGATGATTTGAGGATTTACAGTCAGTGGCTGTTGTATGTTTCAATTCTATTTTTTTTTTTTTTTTTTTTTTTTTTTTTTTTTTTACAGTTTTTTTTTTTTTTTTTTTTTTTTTTTTTTTTTTTTTTTAAAATGTAAGTCTGTTTTCACTGAAACATTTGATTGAAAGATGTGTCACTCCATTGTGAAGAAGAGCTAACACTACAGAACAGGGAGGGTGGAGCTTGAGGGCAGCAAATTATTATTTATTAGTAATTGTGAAGCCATTAATCCTCACCTCCTCTCCAACAAGTATTGGTTCAGATGAATACATGCAGAATGACTGGGGAGGGGCATTTGTTGCCTGTTTTTCCACTCAGACCTTTCTCTCCCTAAATATCTTGCTATCCCTGAATAGATAATCATCCCATCTTTTTAACACATGTACAATGCATGTGAAACCAGTTGTGGGGTAAAAATGAACAGCTATCCTCCCAGTCATCCTGTGCTGGTAGTAAATGTATATTGCAGTATCACTGCACTTGTGGGATGGATTGCTCATTAAAATATTAGACAGATATTTGAAGAGTGGATGATATTCTATTGAAGATATTTAGTAAGCAAGGGTCTGAGTGGGTAAAATGGCAACACATACCCTGTAGGAACATTAAGTGAACTGTAATTGTATGCAGAGCTGCATTTGATTGGTTCCAATTGAAGAAGTTTGATAAGATCAAGGAATTATAATGAACAAAACAATCAAACAGCAAGAGGGTTTAAAGGGTTCATAAGGTCCTTTGTATTTTATTGTGTTGCATGTTCCAATGTGTTGCTACAACCGTTTACGTGAGGTGTGTGTATTGTTTTAATTATTTTATTTTTTTTACATTTTGACCACTTTTTTATACTTATAGATAGCTTCACATGTAACCGCATGGGCCTCTCAGAACTACATTTCCATCATCCTCCCTGCTCACATATGTGATTGAGATGAATTACCAGTGAGCAGGAGGATGATGGGAAATGTAGTTCTGAGAAGTCCATGCCGGTCCACGGGAAGCCATCTTGAGGCAGGGAATGCAATTTAAAAAGTTAAAAAAGTGGTCAAAATGTATAAAAAAATAATTAAAACAACACACACACCTTCCATAAACAGGATGTGAGGATGCAGCAGACAATGACTGTTGATTTTCTCAGTGATTTGACTTTTCTAACCGTCTCTCCTCTACCCGTCCTCTTCTCTTCAATCAGATTCCTGTCAGCTCACACTGGACCCCAACACAGCGAATAGATACCTCTGTCTGTCTGAAAGGAACAGAAAGGTGACATGCAGGAGAGAGACCCAGAGATATTCTGATGATCACTCGGAGAGATTTGACTACTGCGATCAAGTGCTTTGCAGAGAGGGTTTGTCTGGGACTCGCTGTTACTGGGAGATTGAGTGCAGTGGGGGATGGGCTTCTATAGGAGTCACATATAAAGGAATCAGCAGGAAAGGAGCGGATCTTTCCTGTTGCCTTGGATACAATGACAAGTCCTGGAGTTGTTCTGCTCTGGTTCCAGTTACTCTGCCCAGCACAACAAGAATGAAACTACAATAACTGCCCCCGCCTCCCCAGAATAGGAGTGTATCTGGACTTTAATGCCCGGCACGCTGTCCTTTTATGGTCTCTGACACAATGACCCTCCTGCACAGATTCCAAACCACATTCACTGAGCCGCTCTATCCTGGGTTTATGCTTCATTGTTCTGGTTCCTCTGTAACAATCTGCCATCTGAACTAGACTGTTTTGTGTTGTAAGAAACCCTTTGTATTGAACTCCCTGTCTGTCCTCTCCCTCCTCGGGTGAAGGGAATGTTCAATCTGACACAACTTTGGATGAGTTAGTAAAAAAGCGCCACCTGCAGAGCGAAACAAGGTGAATTATTTGTTTTAGCAACGAATGGATTTCATACTAAGTAACTGTATTTAATTTCCTTTTAAGAATTGTTATGTTTTATATATATTTTAAAAATGGCATCCAATAGTCAGTGCTGTAACAGTTTTAAAAAAGTGAACTTAAGTTTGCTTTTTATTGTGTGTGTGTTTTTTGTTTTTGATTTCCATAAAATGTTTAATACTTCAGATTTTAGTAATGTGATTTAATAAAAAAAATTAACATGAGAGACTGACTTTTCTTATTTTTAATACTCATTAACATGTTTTTCAAATGAGAATGAGAAAGAAAGAGGGGAATGAGAGAGAAAGAGGTCTGGTAAAAGCATAGGGAAGCATTGTAAAACACAGAGAGGTCTGTAAAGCATAGGAAGCACTTGTAAAGCACACAGAGGTCTGGTAAAAAAGCTTAGGGAAGCATTTAAAACACAGAGAGGTCTGGTAAAAGCATAGGAAGCATTGTAAAAGCACAGAGAGGTCTGGTAAAGCATGGGAAGCATTGTAAAGCACAGAGAGGTCTGTTAAAGCATAGGAAGCATTGTAAAAGCACAGAGAGGTCTAGTAAAGCATAGGGAAGCATTAAAGCACAGAGGTCTGGTAAAGCTTAGGGAAGCATTGTAAAGCTTAGAGAGGTCTGGTAAAGCATAGGGAAGCATTGTAAAACAGAGAGGTCTGGTAAAAGCATAGGAAGCATTGTAAAAGCACAGAGGTCTGGACTCTAACCCTGGGCTTGAGACTCAGCTCAGTGATTTGGATTCCTGAACAGCTTCTTAGTAAAGGTATTATTCAGCATGCCGCCGCACCGTGAACTAATAAGAAAAGACTTTCAGTACCTGGCAGGCTCTTGTGACATATCAGGCGGGGTCATTCTCTTTACTCCTTCTTCTTCTCCTTGGAGTCGGGTCCATACCTCTACTGAATCACTCGTTCCTCAGTTAGCTGGGTTTCTCCTCTGAAACACAATTGAAACAAGTCCGTTGTTAAAGAGTACAGCGCTTCAAATGTCATTTTTCTTTCTTTCTTTCTTTGGGCCATTATCTTTTCATGCTGTTTGAAATCATCCTGAGCGCTTCTTGTTATCACAGTTACTCAAATGCTGGGTTCGTTTTTTTGGAAACGTCTGTGTTGCTAATTGAGTGCCATGGGAGCATTGTATTTTTTAAACAATTTTGTATCAATTAAGATTATGTTTCATTTTGAATGATTCATTTGAACTTTAAATATACAGGTTAATACTAACAGTTACAACAGCACTTAATAGGAAAAAAAATGATTTTTTTTGTATGTTTTGTCCAGTTGATCTGCTTGGATTTTGGTGTCTGACAAATTTATATTAGAAGAATTGACGCCAAAATCTATTCCTGATTATTCCAAAGTAATTAACTCCCCATCCGCGTCTGTGCTCTATGAGCCGCCCTTGAAAAAGACGCCACGCCCCATTGAAAACTTTAGCGATTCTACTGCCCCTGGGGCCAAAGGCACGTTTGAAAAACTGAAGAGATAATAGTTAAATAAATAAAGAACAGCAGCTCCTACAGAGTAGCCAGCCCTGTATGGGCTTGGTTTTGAGAGCAACCTGCGGTAAATGCTGTCTTCGCGGCTCTGATTTATTTTTGTCGGTTTTACGCCTCATGTGGCTCTTTTTTTTTTCTATTGCAGGACTGCGCACCAGCGCATCCCTAAAATCTACGCCCCTCCTCTCCCCAGTCATAATCCAATAAACTGACATTACTACCTAAAATGCCTGGCACCCACCTACAACTGGGCCAGCAAGGCTACGTCTGAACGCACCGCAAA
>CM072692.1:17653043-17663569 GCA_036884735.1 Huso huso | reverse complement strand
GAAATATTAAGAGCCCTAGTTTTTTTAATTGCTCGCTAAACCTGATGTACTGATATGTTCAAGGGTGTAACGGGGAATTGACATTGTGGACACCTGATTGACGGGAGAGACACCAGCAGGAGGTTTTCTTTGATACTTAAATCATTCCAAACAAAACCTTGCTTGAAACAGCATAGAAAATAAAGTTGACCAAACAAGAAAGGAGGTCCTGCTCCAGGAACAGTCCCCTGACACCTCCTCTCTAGACTTGGGTAGGATTAAAATCCTCTAAACTTGTTCCCTATTCCTTCAAGTGCCTAGCGATCTGGTTAACTCCCACAGTGATCCGAGATACATTTTTCCTCTTGTGTTTTTCTCACCCTGGTTAACACACTGAGTCTTGAGGATCCCACAGCAACACTCTCCTTCCCAGACAGTCTGTATCCCTGCTTGTAGAACCAAGAAACGACTTTTCAGACCCTTTTTTAAGGTATGTTTGGCTGGGTCTAAGAGATAATCAATTAATCAATTAACACCTGGCCACATTCCACCTGGATTTGAATATGCCCTGCCATATCTAGCACAAACTTGATTATCCAAAACATTATTACAATCAAACAAAAACACACTGTTTACACGTGCAGGACCTCAGCCCTGCCTCACAGGGTTAGAAGGATTTGTTCAGCTATTTAATGGGTGCATTGGAATTTGTAGTGTAAAATTAGCATGATTTATATTCCTAGTGTATTCCTTGTATCTTGCAATTTAATAAAATCATAGATCAGTTTCATTGTTTAAGATATTATAGTTTAATTGGTAACACTGTTGAAAAATAACATTCCTAGCAAAGTCAAGCATCTAATTAAAAAGCAAAAAACAAAAATAAACAAAATTAATATGATAATCAATATACAATATTAATAAGATATGCAATATACAAGATTAATATGATATTCAATATACAAGATTAATATGATATTCAATATACAAGATTAATATGATATTCAATATACAAGATTAATATGATATTCAATATACAAGATTAATATGATATTCAATATACACAGGGCTTCTGTTTTTGATTTTATTAATTTAATTTAACCAAGAGCCAGCCATGTTTGTGTTTGTAGTGAGGTGGTGGAAATATGATCCTCGCTTGGAAAATTGGTTGCTGCAGCCAGAGGATGGAGCGAGCTTCACCCAGTGCTGCCTCTATGATGCAGGGCCTCTTTAATATATTGTAACAATGATTGCAGCACAGGATCATAATATCTTCTTAATAAACTAATACATCACATTTTTTAAACAAGACTTTAATAATTGTGTTTTTTGATATATAGTAAACAAAACCATGCCTTTAAAAATTTGACACATCACGCTGATCTATCTGCACTGGCAGAGCTGCTTTGCCCATGCCCTTTAAAAAGTGACACATACACATCTATCTGCACTGGCAGACTTCTTTGTGCCCGTGTTTTAAAAAAAGTGACACATACGCATCTATCTGCACTGGCAGAGCTGCTGTGCCGATGTTTTAAAAGTGACACATACACATCTATCTGCACTGGCAGAGCTGTGCCCGGGTGTTTTTAAAGTGACACATACGCGACCATCTATCACTGGCAGAGCTGCTGTGCCTGTGCCTTTAAAAGTGACACATCAGCATCTATCTGCACTGGCAGAGCTGCTGTGCCCGTGCCTTTAAGGGGTGACGCATGCATTCATCTGCACTGGCAGAGCTGCTGTGCCCGTGCCTTTAAAAGTGACACATACGCATCATCTGGCACTGGCAGAGCTGCTGTGCCCGTGCCTTTAAAAAAAACAAAAAAAAAGTGCATACGTCTATCTGCACTGGCAGAGCTGCTGTGCCCGTGCCTTTAAAGGTGACGCATGCGCATCTATCTGCACTGGCAGAGCTGCTGTGCCGTTGCCTTTTAAAAAGTGACATACACATCTATCTGCACTGGCAGAGCTGCTGTGCCGTTAGCTTTAAAAGTGACATACGCATCTATCTGCACTGGCAGAGCTGCTGTGCCTGTGCCTTTTAAAGTGACACATACGCATCTATCTGCACTGGCAGAGCTGCTGTGCCCATGCCTTTAAAAGTGACACATACACATCTATCTGCACTGGCAGGAGCTGCTGTGCCATGCCTTTAAAAGTGACACATACGCATCTATCTGCACTGGCAGGGCTGCTGTTATACATGCCTTTAAAGTGACACATACGCATCTATCTGCACCGCAGAGCTGCTGCCGATGCCTTTAAAAAGTGACACATGCGCGTCTATCTGCACTGGCAGAGCTGCTGCCCGCCTTTTAAAAGTGACACATCGCATCTATCTGCACTGGCAGAGCTGCTGTGCCCATGCCTTGCAAAATTGACATATGCCGTCTATCTGCGCGGCAGGCTGCTGTGCCTGTGCCTTTAAAAGTGACACATACACGTCTATCTGCATTGGCAGAGCTGCTGTTGCCTGTGCCTTTAAAAGTGACACAGACGCGTCTATCTGCACTGGCAGGGCTGCTGTGCCCGTGCCTTTAAAAAGTGACACACGCGTCTATCTGCGCTAAGCAGAGCTGCTGTGCCCATGCCCTTTAAAAGTGACACATACGCATCTATCTGCACTGGCAGAGCTGCTGTGCCTGTGCCTTTAAAAGTGACATACACATCTATCTGCACTGGCAGGCTGCTGTGCCTGTGCGTATTGTGTGACACATACACGTCTATCTGCGTTGGCAGAGCTGCAGTGCCCGTGCCTTTAAAAGGAAAGTGACACAGGCGCGTCTATCTGCACTGGCAGGCTGCTGTGCCCGTGCCTTTAAAGGGGTGACACACATAATGCATCCATCTGCACTGGCAGAGCTGCTGTGCCCATGCCTTTAAAGTGGGACACGCGCGTCTATCTGCTGGCAGGAGCTGCTGTGCCGGGTGCCTTTAAAAAGTGACACATATCGCGTCTATCTGCACTGGCAGAGCTGCTGTGCCGGTGCCTTTAAAAGTGACACAGACGCATCTATCTGCACTGGCAGAGCTGCTGTGTGCCGTTGCCATACCATTCTTGCCAGTCTGCCCACAATTTTTCAATTCTGTTTTAAATTCCGCGTGGTGTCTGAATCCTCCCTATTGAACTGTAATATGGCTTTAAATCCCACGGTAAGAACAACCCTCCGTTTCTAATTGTAATCTCGTTTTAAATCTCACCAGCGTGTGCAATCCTCAATAGAAATGCAGGAATATTTTGCCACTCAGTTTAAAGTATTCAGAATGAATCAATGATAGATTCAAGTCAGGAAGGAGGTTCATTGCCTGACCGCGCTGGGAAAGGTTGTTATTTATTTATTTATTTTTTGTTTTTCTTCTTAGGTTTAGGTTATTTTTATTGCATTTTTTCACATGGAAAGGGGGTGAAGTCAATGAATTGAGTAACCATGTCCAGTGTTTTTCTGGTGTTTATTGGGTATACACTGATTTCATTGTTTTGTATCAGGGCTGTTTTATCTGTGTATCAGATCAAACCAGAAATATCCAGTTTCCTAGGTGCTTCACAAAACAAACATGTAACACATGCTAGATCAGCCATCATTCACTGTTACTAGTAAAAACAGTACCATCTAGTGGACAGCTACAGTGGATCAAGTGTCCTTTGTATTTTGCGGCTGTGCACTAGATGGTGTTGTATCTTACTACTATACACATGTTGTCTGATCTAGTCTGTTAACCAGATGTCTATGGCACGATGCAACTGGAACTGAAGAGCAAAATATATTCAAGAACAACTGAGAATTATTGCAAACATTGTAAAAAAGGTAAGGGTACAAGAAATGAAAATATATATAAACTAAAATGATTCTGTCAGTTTCAATAGCATGCTTAAACAAGCCTGTGATGGGTGTGAAAGGATATCACTCAATGCCCCATCAGAAATGTCACTGTGTCACTGTGTTTCTACACAGAAGCAGCTGGGGAGACACAGAAAAACAACAGAGAATCCAGGACCGACTGAAAGAAATTGAGGAGCTGGAAACAGGCTGTGGAGTCACTGAAAGTGGGTATTGACAAGGGGTATTATTATTATAATTATAATTATAATTATTATTATTATTATTATTATTATTAACAGATGGACTGGAACACATCTACAGAAGTTTACTGTCTGCCTGATGTGTTTTTTTATATCAATTTTAACCATGTCTCCCTACTGTGTTCTTTCACTCAGAGATCTGCATGCATGGAAATAAAGGAAAGTGAGAAGATCTTTACTGAGCTGATCCGATCCATTGAGAAGATCCACACTGAGGTTATTGAGCTGATTGAGCTAACGAGAAGGCTGCAGTGAATCAGGCAGAAGGGCATGAAGAAACTGGAGCAGGAGATTGCTGAGCTAAGGAGGAGAAACAACTGAGTTGAAACAGCTTTCAGAGACAGAGGATCACATCCATTTTCTACAGGTAACATCACTGCTTCTTAGAAAATCTCAAGTACATAACTGGGTCTGTTTCAGACAGACCTCTCCAATTGAATGAATCCTTGCTTTTCCCCAGGAATGTTTTGAATCCCATTCTGTTTCACTGAAAACTCCTTTTCTCCACTTTCCTGTTGTAGAATTTCCAGTCTCTCTGTCCCTCCTGAAGCTGGAGACTTACCCAAGCGTTACTGTCAATACAGACATCTCTTTTTGGGGCTGTGAGGAAAGCTGTATCTGAACTTAAAGACCATATTGAGGACTTCTGCAAGGGGGAATTAATAACAAAAACCGGTTGGTGTGAAATAGTTTCCTTTGGTAGAGATTTCTAAAATTGACCCTGGCCCGAGGAGGGACAGGACTTGCAAGACATTAATAAAAAAAAAAAAGAGACCTCTTGCAGATTGTTGGCTATATGAATATTGCAGCAGGGAGGAGGGATTGAGCAGGGAGGAGGTAAATGGAGGAGGGAGCAGAGAGGGAGGAAGCAGGAAGGAGAGAGCATGGAGGATTGAGCAAGGAAATGAAAAGAAAGAGGAGGAGCAAGGATTAGGGAGGATGGAGGTGGGAGCAGGGAGCAGGTAAGAAACAGGAGGAGGAGGCAGAGGAGTGTACATACAGGAGAGAGCAGGGATGACAGAGCAGAGACTAATAAACAGGGAGGAGAACAGGAGGGAGCAGGAGAAGAGAGGAGGGATGGAGTGATGTGAGGATGGACAGACAATGACTACTATATGTTTGATCTACAAAAGGTGTCCTAATATGGACACCGTACTTTTGGCAAAAATATTTGATTGAGAGAAACGTTAGATATTTAGTAAGCAAGGGTCTGAGGGTAAAATGGCAACACATACCCTGTAGAACATTAAGTGAACTGTAATTGTATGCAGAGCTGCATTTGATTGGTTCCAATTGAAGAAGTTTGATAAGATCGAGGAATTATAATGAACAAAACAATCAAACAGCAAAGAGGGTTTAATTAATAGCAGCAGCAGTTTATTGAAGACAAAAAAAAATAAAGTGAGAGAACTTATCAGTCAGAAATAAATCTCAAGTAAGAATTATAGATCAAATCTATTGATTATCAGCCTTAAACATCACAGTCTAAATATACTTGTGTATAAAATAGCAGGGAGCATAGGAGGAGGGAGCATAGAGCTGGAAGGAGGGAGCATAGGGAGGGAGCAAAGAGGAGAGGGAGGAGGAATAGGGAGGATGGAGCCCTAGAGGAGGAGAACAGGAGGAGGGAGGAAGATTGAGGTGGGGAGCATTAGGAAGAAAGGAGGAGGGAGCAGGAAGGAGGGAGGAGAGGGATGAGGGAACAGGGAGGAGGAGCAAAGAAGATTGAGGTGTGATATGAGGAGAAGAAGGAGGGAGGAAGGGAGCAACAGGGGAGGAGGCAGGGAGGAGAGTTCCTAGTGAAGGGAGCGGGGACTAGGGAGCTTAGAGAGGGAGGAGAGCAGGTGAATTGTGTGAATTGTGACGGGTTAATTTAGATATGATCTCATTTTCCATTTTAAACGGATTCAATCGTTTTTGTCTCTAGACTGATGAACTGGAGAACGCTAATCAAAGTTTATCTGTTTATATTTATGTCAAATAAACTAGATAACTCCCGCTATTCAGAAGAAGCTTTTTTTATACATGGATATAAACAGCTCGCTGTTTCATGCAAGATATAACAAAGTTATATTGTGAAAAAAACCTTGATGTGAAACAAAACAGAGCACAGAAAATGACACATTAATGACTCAATAATCATCAACTGAATTTGTAAAGGGAGGAGAAAGGACAAAAACACAGGAAATATTAGCATTTTTGTCCCACAGAATGAGCATTTTGTCCCACAGAATGAGCATTTTGTATCACAAATGAGTTTTAGCCCCACAAAATATGCATTTTGTCCAACAAAATGATAGTAATGTTAAATAATTTTGGGGACAAAACTTATAACTTACTGCCCTCTATAAATATCCAGAGAATTAGCAGACCAACGTGATTTAACCTCTTACATACAAAGCCAATCATTCAGTTTGGAGCAGATCAAAGTCTGAATAAGAAACAAGCGAATAAAAACAGGCGAATAAGAAGCTATCTTCAGCCTCGTGTGAAACTGGTCATTTGTGAACGGGGTTCGGGTCAATTCATTTTATCAATCCAATTCCTTTGGAAAATCAATTCCCATTCCCTTGTAATCAATCAATTCCAACACATTATTGATCACAATTGTAATTAGCAGCATTCTGTTAAAATGGCAACAAATGACATTGAATTCACTCCTGTTTGTTAGTCAATTAAATCGACTTCAGATGAAAGATGTTGAACAATCACAACAATTATTATAATGTCTCTAAAATATCAATTCCAATTCCTTTGAAGGAATTGCTTTTAAAAAGGAATTGCCTCAACCCTGGTTGTGCATTGCCTGTATATTAAACACAAAGAAACGTGTAACTCTGGCTATGTACAGGACACGAAAGAGACTGCAACCTCAATCCAGCTTGTAATACAAACTAATGTTTTCCCACCTTAGTAAGCAAATGTTATTTTATAGTACAGTCCTGACAGACAACCCAAGATGAACTACTTACAGCACAGCAGCCCTTCACGTCTGTATTAATAGGGGATGGTATCTTACAGGATCAGATATGACAGGCTCTGTATTAATAGAGGCATCGTATCTTACAGGATCAGATATGACAGGCTCTGTATTAATAGAGGGATGGAAACATCTTACAGGATCAGATATGACAGGCGCTGTATTAATAGGGGATCGTATCTTACAGGATCAGATATGACAGGCTCTGTGTTAATAGAGGGGGATCGTATCTTACAGGATCAGATATGACAGGCTTACTCCCACCACACTGGGAATACATGGCAGCATTAACTTAGGATACTTGATGATAATAACCTGGCTAATTAATACTTCATCACACAGTACTAAGCAGCTGGGTTATTTTTTTTGCAAACATGTTAGTAGTTTTATAGTGTGTTTACTGTGTTAAGTAATAATAATTGAACTGAATGGTTTAATTTCAGGTTTATGTAGAAATGGAAGGACAGAAAAGAACTGTACAATATCTATAGAATACAGCATGGGGTGGTGTGTGATATGAGAATGTAATGCACACGAGGGGTTATCCAGGCATTACATGCTCATGTATCCCACACACACACACACACAGACACTGCACACGCACACACACACACACACACACACACACCCTGCCTATCACACACACACACTCACACACACACACACACACACACACACACACACACACACACCCTGCCTATCACACAAACACACACTCACACACACACACACACCTGCTATCACTCACTCACACACACACTCACACATTTGCCTATCACACACACACACTGCCTATCACACAAACACACCCCTGCCTCCACACACACACACACACACACACACACACACACACACACACACACACACACACACACACACTGCCTATCACACACACACACACACACACTTTCTGCCTATCAATGCCCCATGCAATTTTTATAATCTCTGAAGTACTCCATAAAGAATTGTATATTGTATCAAATATAAAAACATATTATTATTTCTATTGTGTGTGTGTGTGTGTGTGGCGTAGTCGTCAGTGTGTGTAAACATTATTTTTAAACTATAATAACGTTCCACTCGCGGCTCTCAGTGATGAAGTTTCATGATTGCTTCAGCTCACATTCAGCAGTTTCCTCAGGCTGTGTGGCTGACATATAATCTGACCAATGAAAACACAGAAAAGGTAAAACGGTTGTATTATTGGCTGATCGCCCCAAAACAGCAAAAATAACGTCTGAATAACTGGTGGAGAAGGGAGGAGAGAGCAGGGAGGATGGAGGAGGGAGCACGGAGGAAGGAGCAGGGAGGATAGAGGAGGGAGGAGGGAACAGGGAGGAGGGAGGAGGGAGCAGGCAGGAGGGAGCAGGGAGGATAGAGGAGGGAGCAGGGAGGATGGAGGAAGGAGCAAGGAGGATGCAGTGGGGGATGCAGGTGGGAGCAGGGGGCAGGCAACATGGGAGAGAGGAGGATGCAGGTGGGAGCAGGGTGGAGGGAGGGTGGAGGGAGCAGGGGTGGTTGGAGTAGGGAGAAGGAGCAGGGACGATGCTTGTGGGAGGAGGCAGGAGGGTAGAGGAGCATTCAGAGGAGAAGGAAGCATAGAGGAAGGAGCATGGAGGATGGAGGAGGGAACAGGGACTGATGAAGCAGGGAGGAGGGAGTGATTTGAGGATGGCCTGTGACTGTTGTATGTTTCAATTCTATTTCTCTCTCTTTTTTTCTGGCCAGTGAATGAAGTTGCAGTTTACAGTCTGCAGGCTCCAGAGCCAAGGAACAGAGCTGAGTTTTTAAAATGTAAGTCTGTTTTCACTGAAACATTTGATTGAAAGATGTGTCACTCCATTGTGAGAGAAGAGCTAACACTACAGAACAGGGAGGGTGAGCTTGAGGCAGCAATTATTATTATTTATTAGTAATTGTGAAGCCATTAATCTACACTCCTCTCCAACAAGTATTGGTTCAGATGAATACATGCAGAATGACTGGGGGGGGAGGGGCATTTGTTGCCTGTTTTCCACTCAGACCTTTCTCTCCCTAAATATCTTGCTATCCCTGAATAGATAATCATCCCATCTTTTAATACATGTACAATGCATGTGAAACCAGTTGTGGGTAAAATGAACAGCTATCCTCCCAGTCATCCTGTGCTGGTAGTAAATGTATATTGCAGTATCACTGCACTTGTGGGATGGATTGCTCATTAAAATATTAGACAGATATTTGAAGAGTGGATGATATTCTATTGAAGATATTTAGTAAGCAAGGGGTCTGAGTGGGTAAAATGGCAACACATACCCTGTAGGAACATTAAGTGAACTGTAATTGTATGCAGAGCTGCATTTGATTGGTTCCAATTGAAGAAGTTTGATAAGATCAAGGAATTATAATGAACAAAACAATCAAACAGCAAGAGGGTTTAAAAGGTTCATAAGGTCCTTTGTATTTTATTGTGTTGCATGTTCCAATGTGTTGCTACAACTGTTTCGTGAGGTGTGTGTATTGTTTTAATTATTTTTATTTTTTTTTACATTTTGACCACTTTTTTATACTTATAGATAGCTTCACATGTAACTGCATGGGCCTCTCAGAACTACATTTCCCATCATCCTCCTGCTCACATATGTGATTGAGATGGAATTACCAGTGAGCAGGAGGATGATGGGAAATGTAGTTCTGAGAAGTCCATGCGGTCCAGGAAGCCATCTTGAGGCAGGAATGCAATTTAAAAGTTAAAAAAAAGTGGTCAAAATGTATTAAAAAAAATTAAAACAACACACACCTTCCATAAACAGGATGTGAGGATGCAACAGACAATGACTGTTGATTTTCTCAGTGATTTGACTTTTCTAACCGTCTCTCTCCTCTACCCGTCCTCTTCTCTTCAATCAGATTCCTGTCAGCTCACACTGGACCCCAACACAGCAGAATAGATACCTCTGTCTGTCTGAAAGGAACAGAAAGGTGACATGCAGGAGAGAGACAGAGATATTCTGATGATCACTTTCGAGAGATTTGACTACTACGCGATCAAGTGCTTTGCAGAGAGGGTTTGTCTGGGACTCGCTGTTACTGGGAGATTGAGTGCAGTGGGGATGGGCTTCTATAGGAGTCACATATAAAGGAATCAGCAGGAAAGGAGCGGATCTTTCCTGTTGCCTTGGATACAATGACAAGTCCTGGAGTTTGTTCTGCTCTGGTTCCAGTTACTCTGCCCAGCACAACAAGAATGAAACTACAATAACTGCCCCCCGCTCCCCCAGAATAGGAGTGTATCTGGACTTTAATGCCGGCACGCTGTCCTTTTATGGCGTCTCTGACACAATGACCCTCCTGCACAGATTCCAAACCACATTCACTGAGCCGCTCTATCCTGGGTTTATGCTTCATTGTTCTGGTTCCTCTGTAACAATCTGCCATCTGAACTAGACTGTTTTGTGTTGTAAGAAACCCTTTGTATTGAACTCCCTGTCTGTCCTCTCCACT
>CM072692.1:17615543-17645543 GCA_036884735.1 Huso huso | reverse complement strand
TGATTGGAAAAACTGGGACTGGGAAGAGTGCATCAGGAAACACCATCCTGGGCTCAAAGCAATTTATATCTGAAACTAGCTCCTCTTCAATTACGAGACAGTGTGAGAAGATTAAGGGAGAAGTTGATGGGAGAAGTGTTGCTGTGGTCGACACTCCAGGTTTGTATGACACCAAGTTCAGTATCACAGAATCTTTACGTGAGATTGGGAAGTGCATTTGTATGTCTTCCCCGGGACCCCATGCATTTCTAATTGTGATACAAGTGGGTCGATTCACAAAGGAAGAGAGAGACACAGTGGATCTAATCATGAAGACTTTCGGTGAGGGAGCTGAGAAATACACAATGGTGCTCTTCACCCGCGGAGACGACCTGGAAGATAATGAGACGATTGAGGAATACATTCAGAATGGTGATCAGCTCCTCAAGAAGATTGTAGAGAAGTGTGGAGGCCGGTGTCACGTCTTCAACAACAAGATGATGAGTGATCACCCAGGTCACTGAGCTGCTGGAGAAGATGGAGAGCATGGGAAAAAGAGAATGGAGGCGGTTGCACCACTGAGATGTGCAAAGGCTGAAGCAGCCATTGAAGAAGAGAAAAGAGGATAATAAAGGAAAACCCAGGTTACAGTGCGGAAGATGCTAGAAAGAAAGCAGAAGGAAGCAATGCATTTATAAAAACATTAATAGGAGCAGGAACAGGAGCAGTACTAGGAGCAAGAATAGAGCATTTGGAGGACCCATAGGAGCAGTAGTAGGAGCAGGAATAGGAGCAGCAGGAGGAGGAATAGTAGCTGTGGTAAATGACAAATGTTCAATACAGTAAAGTCCTGTATGAGCCCTGACTTTGTCAGACTCCAGTGTATTTCAATGTGCTTTCTGTTTACTTCATGTATTGTTTCTCCTACTCTCTGTACAATGAACTAAAACATATTACTGTGGCTGTTTTCTTCGTTTAATTTAGCAAGAGCATCAAATAAACTTTAAAACACAATTTTGTTGTATATTCTTTTCTCATGACAATGTTTGCTTGAAATAATTTTTATAAGGGACTGAACAGAACTTTAAGTTACAGTTACTATTTTTGTATTTGATTATTACTCATTTATATCAACTACTATTCAATTCATTATCATTATTATTATTATGAAAACATATAGCTTTATCGAAAAAATAATAATTTTAAGACAGTAAGTACATAAACATAGTATAGCTATAACTACAAGAGGGGGCAGAGATTTTGATAAGGGTATATATATATATAGAATCCATCTCATAAGAATCGGCCGAATACTGAATCTACAAAATCTGTCAAGAAAACTGTTGAATGAAAAACAGACTAGCAGCTACTAACAAGGAATGCGCACGATCTACTGCTTTGAGCCTTTTAGTTCATAGTATTTTTATTACCGAATGGAAATATATCCCTGAATAAGATTTCAGTTTGAAACGTACACAATTTACCGCTAGCCTCCTCCCTCCACAACAAAAATGTCAAAAGAACCGTTTACTTTACAAGAAAGAAGAGCTGCATCTTTGCCATAACCCACTATTTATGGAGGTATGGTCCAGTGGTTAAAGAAACAGGCTTGTAACCAGGAGGTCCCCGGTTCAATTTCCAGCTCAGCCACTGACTCATTGTGTGACCCTGAGCAAGTCACTTAACCTCCTTGTGCTCCGTCTTTCGGGTGAGACGTTGTTGTAAGTGACTCTGCAGCTGATGCATAGTTCACACACCCTAGTCTTGTATCTTGTAAAGCGATTTGTGATGGTGGTCCACTATGAAAGGCGCTATATAAAAATAAAGATTATTATTATTATTATTATTATTATTATTACATTGAGCAGCTATTATAAATTTAAGACAGTAAGTACATAAACATAGCATAGCTATGACCACAAGAGGGGGCAGAGATTTTGTTAATGGTATATCTATCTATCTATCTCTTTATCTATATCTATCTATCTATCTATCTGTCTATCTATCTATATTAGTGGCAGAGTATGGGGAGGAGACAGGTAGTAATGGCACTACGTTACCCAGAATCCACCAGGACTGAGTCAAGATGAGGTTCACCTGGCTCTAATCTTAATGTGAAGCACCTGAGGCTGATTAAGCCCTGGGTAAATGCAGGGGAAACCCTGTAGACAGGGCTGACAGAGAAAAGTCATGTGTGGAGCAGCTGTGGTGGTCAGAAGAGAAAGGTACTGTGTGAACCTTATGCAACAATTGTAACAATAGCCTTTGGCCAAGGCTCGCTTGTGCCCTATTAACAGACCCAGACACAGAACGGTACTTTGTAGCACTGTCGTGTACTTTTATTAAATACAAAACAAAAATAAACAAAACAAACCCTAACTACAACTGGGCGGCTAAACCGTTTACCAGCCAAAACCCTTTACAAAGGAAAGTTTACTCAAGGAAAGTAAAGTGACCTCTACTGGCACAGAGAGTAGAGCAACTGGACCTCCTGTGAGCCGTCCATGTCAGGCCTGATGAGAAATGAAAAGAAACATCACCGCTTAGCGTCATACAGAACCATTGCAGTGCCGCTGTCTGTCTGTCTGTCTGTCTGTCTGTCAATGAAGATCATTGAGGGTATAGTTAGCACACTGTGGTCCCATTCTATCAGCCTCACCCCATTGTAGCTGCCCTGTACCTGTTGGACCACAGTGTCCTAACTGTACCCTAAATGATCTTCAGTGGCAGGCAGACAGACAGTGGCACAGCAATGGTCATAAAATACAAGTGAACTATGGATGATGGATTACTGCAGAAGTATGAAGTAAATTCAATACAGTTTGGATGAGAATTAAAGCACTAGAGATCTTTGCGTGTATCTCTGTCTCCCCCCAGTGGGTACAGGCGATACTGCAAGCTAGTCAAGTTAAGGTCTAATGCCCCGTTTCCACTGGCCACGTCAAGGTCCTGACCGATGGAGTGGGGTGTTAGGAGCAGGTTTAACAGAACTTTAAAATGCCTTCTCACATAACACACAAAAAAAAGAAGGACTTTAAAGAGACTGCCTGTCGAAAAAAAATACATCACCAATTTATATGTTATCAGTAAATCATACGGACATTTCATACTATTAACTTTTATAATATGTCATTGTCTAATATCAGTTAATAGGAATGGAAATCGAATTTGAAATTGAAGCATTAATGTCTGAAACATGTACACGTAAAATGTGAAGTTGTTTATCACTTCAGAATTACATCTACTGTACTTTTATATCATGTTACACACCTTATTTGGCACAATTTCACTTCAATACAGTGAATCAGCCCCTCCCGCTGGTTCAGTATAACTACATTAAACAAGGTGGGTTAGAACTGACATCCAGTTTACTTTGGATATCTCTGCCCTGGAAATACTCAAGTCAGGCAATAATTCAGTAGCTCAGAAACTAAGACTACCATACCAATTAAAAATGAAAGTGCAAAAGCCATCTGCAATATTTCTCCAAATAAAAGGTCTCAATACAGAATCAGGGTCTGCTGAAAAAAATAAATTCTTTAAAATAAGTAGTTTGTGCGCTCATGAAAAATAAACACTGAAGACACTGAGCCTTATTAACAATACATATGTAAATAGCTGTAAATGATGGTAATGTTGCTTGACAGGCATTACCACATTGGAGTGTTAGTATAATATACTAATCCAAATGCAGCACATACACTCCTCCATACTGATGAGGTCATCTGGCTGTAGATCTTGGCACTGGCCATGGAACCATTCTCCACACCTCCTGCATTCCACCATCAGCTCCAGTGCAATCCTGTCTGGTCTCCACATCACAGAAATGTACCTCTGGGAGGGGGGTTCTCTCACAGCTCAGGAAAGGAGGAAGAGATCCAGCTACAAAACAAGAAAAAAGATGATCACGCATTTGCTTTTGTTCATAACATAACTTACCTGGATCTCCACCCACGCAGAGTGTGAGGCTGTTTGCGATGGTAAACAGTCCACAGTCCCTCCATCCCTGCTGCTGCTGTACATGTGGCCACCCGATCCCAACTGTCTTTCCACTGAACTGCAGCAGCGATACGACCTGGGAATGAAATCATGCTTATTATTAATTCCCAAAGAGTCAAACACATTTAAAGTACCTTCCTCATAGTCTATGTTACTTACCGTGACCCAGTGATTGCCAGACACATTGAGAATCTGTACAAATCCCTGAGCCGGTGAGCTGAAGGAGGTCAGCTGTGTCAGGCTGGTGACAGCATACAAACCTCCCACCTGTGGGTACTGTCTGTGTAGCAGAGCCTGGCTGTGGTCCATCACCTCATCACCCCTCCACGTGTGCTGTCCAACACAATAAAACAAATAACTCCTAATTCTGGGGCTCCCCCCACCCCCTTGTCCACACACCCATGAGTCAAGTGTCCTCGTGAACTTCATTGAGAATGACAGTCTTCTCCTCTTCATCGGTCACACGGAGACACTCTCCATTCTTCTCAAGGACATACAGGTACTGACCTGACAGATCAAACAAAAGGAAAGATAATACTACAGTAAATACTTCCAATGAGTGGAGGTTTTAAAATGAATGTTTTTTTTAAAGAATGACCTCAAACCGATTCAAAAAGAATGAGAAAAGCATTCATTGATGCAGCCTGAAGACCTGACACTACAGACATGTTGTGGAAAACGGTCTCTGCCAATTATAATGGTCATTTCTAGAGAGAGAGAGAGAGAGAGAGAGAGAGAGAGAGAGAGAGAGAGAGAGAGAGAGAGAGAGAGAGAGAGAGATGAGAGAGAGATTTTAATCTTTTAAACCTTTACTTATACACACACACAAACACACGTTTATCATTTATTTAAATGTCTATGTACGTCTTCAAACATACAGGACGGCTTCAATAACTTATAATGTATTAATATTAATCGATATTTCTTTTATTTTTACGTTTCAAAGCGAATGTCCTGGCCTTCTTTCTGATACCCTCTTCTCTTTTGGTGTCTTTTTCAGGATACTCAGTAGCGATGTTCTGCTCTCAAGTGATCCATATCAATGATAAATGTAGTTTTCTGAGTAGTTTTATAAATTTGTTCTGTAAAAAGATAAATGATTTGATCACAATTGCATGACGGCGTCAGTGAACTCCAACTGTCAGTCTCAAGACCAGTGGAGCAAAAGCAGTGACGCGCATAGCAACAGAACGCTGTCACGTCACATGACTCAGGGCGGGACGCGCATAGCAACAGAACGCTGGCACGTCACATGACTCGGGGGGGGGGGGGACGCGCATAGCAACAGAACGCTGGCACGTCACATGACTTATGGGGACGCGCATAGCAACAGAACGCTGTCACGTCACATGACTCAGGGGGGACGCGCATAGCAACAGAACGCTGACACGTCACATGACAACGGCACAGAGTGCGCAGTTTCGTGCTGTGTAAATAACGGCGATTTTAAAAGAATTTTAAAGAATGGTTTTTTTTGAGAATTTTAAATAACTTTTTTTCGCTTTTATCGTCTTTTCCAGTCCATGTATTACACTCACTCACACTCATTTAATCTGAAATAGCTTTGGTCTTGAATTGAAGTTTGAATTTCCATCGACTGGGATATTTAATCGTTTGTTTCTTCATCGCTATACTCGGTGCTTACTTTGTGCGGGGGCTCAGCCCCGAACCTCTGGGCGAACAGAGTCATATTCCCGGACCTCGAGGTTAAAAATCTCATAACATGCTTTTCTTTTAAATTCTCAACACAGTTGTATCAAGTCTGCAAGTTCTTGCGTGCGCGCTAAAGAGACAGTCCGCTGCCACGTTTTTAGCCGACTTTAAATTACTTTCCGATTTCATCTTGAGCGCCTTTAAGTAAGATGTCTCTGGCTGCGCTTTTGTCTTTTATAAACACAAATAAGATTACTTGATTTGAAAAACGTCATGAACGATACAAGCACCTTCTTACACTACTTGGTTTGATTAAATGAGTAGTACACAACAAAATATGAAAGCGGAACATTAATATCAACAAAGAACAACGACAACTTTTCAATGAAAAAAAAATATATTGTAGCCTTACATTAAAGCGCACATTTTGAATGCGCGCTTCTTCAGGACAGTATTATCGTCATTGCTTGCGCCCCGGCTCCTCTTTCTTTACACATTAAGCACTGGCTATATATACTGTAGCTGGACCTGGCAACGAGGCGTGCAATTTTATAGGGGCTCCGAGGAAGACGCGGAAATGTCATGGGACTGTATGGGACACTTTCATTACATATCGTGCCCGTCTTTAACACTGCATTTATTAAATCAGGACACTCATTCAATCTGAAATAACTTCGGAGCAGTGTCAGAGCTATAGACTATAGCATAGATACACGGGAATTGTAAGTCCTATTCTGAAATGATGTTAAAGATGATGTGGCAGGTCCACGGATGACATCCTTCCACGTCCCTCAGTTTGTGGTGGTTGAGCAGCGCTGGCTGTTCCAGCCTGTAGAGCGGCTCTTACAGCAGCAGCAGCTGCGCGCTCGATGATTGCATGTGAGTTACTGGAATCCGCCAGGATGTCTTTCTGAACGAGAACCTGACCGAGTCCGTGGAGATTCACCCGCCCTTCCGAAGAGTGATGACGTCACGAAGAGGGCGGGGCGCGTCTGCATACACACTGCAGATTTAGCTGCCAGTTAAATATGTAGCTAAATGTTAAACCGTGTAACTAGATTTATAAATGATATCTGAATGTACACATTTAACAAAAAATATTTATTTTCACAACATTTATATATCTGGGGAAAAATTGTTAAAATATTAAAGCTTTTTTTTTTTTTTTTTTTTTTTTACACATTTCACCCATAAAAGTCAGCCATTACCGCAAAACATCTTGTCAAGGTACTTCAATATTTTAGCTTATCACAATGATAGGCTACATCATTTTTTCTTTGTATTTTCCGTCCTTTTCGCTTCTTCTTCTTCGTTGTTCGGTTATTATTGATGTTTAAGCAAAATAACTCGACGTCACGCAGGTTCCGGTCATGTGACTTATGATGTCAGAGTATGCTGACTGCCAAAGGGGCTTCCGCATACTTGTGAACATGGAGTCTTCAAAATAAGGGAGCTTTTGTAAACTGATATTTCCTAAGATACAAGCATACAACTATTCCACTATAATTTGGTAAAACTAAATACATAAGAACATAAGAAAGTTTACAAACGAGAGGAGGCCCCATTCAGCCCATCTTGCTCGTTTGGTTGTTAGTAGCTTATTGATCCCAGAATCTCATCAAGCAGCTTCTTGAAGGATCCCAGGGTGTCAGCTTCAACAACATTACTGGGGAGTTGGTTCCACACCCTCACAATTCTCTGTGTAAAAAAGTGCCTCCTATTTTCTGTTCTGAATGCCCCTTTATCTAATCTCCATTTGTGACCCCTGGTCCTTGTTTCTTTACTGCACAATACTGTTATTTTGGTACTGCGTCAGTGACTTGGAGAAAAAGAACGTCTTATTTAGTTTTTCAGGGCAAATCGGGTAACCCTAACGACATGAACAGTGCGAGAAACTCAAGCTCGAATATAAATTTAGTCAGACACCAAAATCCAAGCAGAACAACTGGACAAAACATACAAAAAGATCATAGTTTTTTTTTTCTATTAAGTGCTGTTGTAACTGTTAGTATTAACCTGTATATTTAAAGTTCAAAATGAATAATTCAAAATGAAACATAATCTTAATTGATACAAAATTGTTTAAAATACAATGCTCCCATGGCACTCCATTAACAACACAGACGTTTCCAAAAACGAACCCAGCATTTGAGTAACTGTGATAACAAGAAGCGGTCGGGATGATTTCAAACAGCATGAAAAGATAAGGGGCCGGTCTAAAGAAAGAGAAAGAAAAATGACATTTGAAGCGCTGTACTCTTTAACAACAGAGATCTTAGTACCTCATCCTGAAGGACCCCAACAAGATAGGATCTCCTCCTCCCAGCATGCTTCTTAACCATATCCCAGTTTGAGAAGCACTGTCCTATCTGAGATCAAATCCCTTTTGTAACCTCCAGTATAGTTTAATAGGTGTGTGAGCCTCTTATTTTTAAAGAAAGGTAGCTGCTGACCCCTGCTTGGTGCCTTGTGATAAAAAAAAGCCACCAAAACGCCTCACAAACCATCAGGGTTTGGTTGTGATCTGCCTGTTTGAGTCTCTGTGTTGAAAGCCATTGAAGAGCTTGCATGTCCGTGCGATTTGGTTTTTAACAAGCCTGCCATCCTTCCTCCACAGCAAGTGATCCGGGCCTACAGCCTGCCTGACGGGACGTTCAGCTCGGACGAGGACGAAGACGAGGAGGAGGAAGAGGAGGACGAGGAGGATGACGGTGAGAGCGAGGGCCGCTGGGCTTACACTGTGTTGATCTGCAGCTGTGGCCAAAAGTTTAGCATCACCCTGTAGAATTCATTTTCCTTCATGAAGTCGAACGAATCCTGCTTGAAATAACGTCACGTTAACTTATTGAATTACACAACTCTGTCGTTTCCCATCTACTTAAAACTGACAAATGTGACGTTTCGAAATCTAACGTGAAATACTGTACAGCAATCCTGGCTTCCAGTAGACTCTTGCGATGGCGTTTTGTAGTTTTCCTATAACAATGATGTACAATAAAATAACTATATGAGCATAATTTAGATTTTTTTTTTTTAATTGACACAATCCTAAACTGATAGGTGATGCAAAACGTTTGGTCACAGCTGTGTACTGCAGGTGTACAAACCACACCTGCACGCTGTTAACACTGGCACAGCCCTGCCCAGCTTCAATACAAACCACACCTGCACGCTGTTAACACTGGCACAGACCCACCCCTGCACAGCTTCAATACAAACCACACCTGCACGCTGTTAACACTGGCACAGACCCATCCCTGCCCAGCTTCAATACAAACCACACCTGCACGCTGTTAACACTGGCACAGCCCTGCCCAGCTTCAATACAAACCACACCTGCACGCTGTTAACACTGGCACAGCCCTGCCCAGCTTCAGTACAAACCACACCTGCAGCACGCTATTAAAAATGTAAAAAATGTTGCCTTTCATGGTCTTAAATACGTATTTTCAAATAATTCCCAATTTTAAACATTTATTTAAGCAGAATAAAATAGTGTGGTCGCGTTCAAAATTTCTAATTTCGAGTTATTTATACAACAGATGTTCCTAAATATTTAAAAATCTTAGCTGAAAAACAGTAAACTCTAAATTGTAGAAAGGAAATCGTGTGTGTGTTCGATCATTCACCGGAAACAAACTAAACCAGCTGTCCGGTTCCTAAAGGCAGTGTAACAGGGAGCGAGTCCATAAGGAGAAGCGTTTACTGTATTTATTTACGTGATAATCTGGAAATGGAAATTCACAGGGAACTTCCACAGAAATAATGAAAAGTAGCAGCGTCTCATTCAAACTGTGAATGTCTGTCCTGGTTTGAACTGCAGTCTGAGAACGATCGCTGTGTCCCAGTTTGAATTGCACAGTCTATCAATGATCTCTCTGTCTTGTTTCCAGATGAGGAAAGCTGAAGGAGGTTTGGGAAGCAGGGAGCAGCGGATCCAGCGCTCTGATGCCAGGAAGAAACCACACTGTCAGGGGATGAAAACAATCACACAAACAAAGCATCTAGATCCTAAAATAAAATCAACTGGACTATATGAAAGACTTGAGTGCTTTATTTTGCATTGAAACCTTTCTGCAATGTGATTCTGTTTGGTATCTGACCATGTGGTGCTCAACTCTGTTGAAATTATCTATGATAGATTAGCCCGTATTTTCAATGACTTTTACTCTAGTCTTTTTAATTCCTTCCTCTTTCTTGAAAGGGGTAGAACACAATTTTACAGAGCCTTGTGAAAACTGGAGGGTAGATTTAAAGATGATATGCAATGAAAAAATGTCCGACCAGAGGGTCGTTGAATTGAAACCCTTTCAAAATAAAAATCCCCCTGTCAATTCTGTAAATCAGTTTTTTCATTTTGCGGCGACATGCTGAATAATACCTTTACTAAGAAGCTGTTCAGGAATCCAAATCACTGAGCTGAGTCTCAAGACCAGGGTTAGAGTCCAGACCTCTCTGTGCTTTACAATGCTTCCCTATGCTTTACTATAGCTCTCTGTGCTTTACAATGCTTCCCTATGCTTTACCAGAACTCTTTCTCTCTCATTCCCCTCTTTCTTTCTCATTCTCATTTGAAAAACCATGTTAATGAGTATTAAGAAATAAGAAAAAGTCAGTCTATCACGTTAATTTTTTTTATTAAATCACATTACTAAAATCTGAAATATTAAACATTTTATGGAAATCAAAAAACAAAAACACACACACAATAAAGCAAACTTAAGTTCACTTTTTTAAAACTGTTACAGCACTGACTATTGGATGCCATTTTTTAAAATATATATAAAACATAACAATTCTTAAAAAATAAATTAAATACAGTTATTTCGTATGAAATCCATTTGTTGCTAAAAACAAATAATTCACCTTGTTTCGCTCTGCAGGTGGTGCCGTTTTACCCCCTAACTTTCATCCAAAGTTGTGTCAGATTGAACATTCCCTTCACCCGAGGAGTGGAGAGGACAGACAGGGAGTTCAATACAAAGGTTTTCTTACAACACAAAACAGTCTAGTTCAGCTGGCAGATTGTTACAGAGGAACCAGAAAACAAATCAAACCAATCAAAACTAAACCCAGGATAGAGCGGCTCAGTGAATGTGGTTTGGAATCTGTGCAGGAGGGTCATTGTGTCAGAGACGCCATAAAAGGACAGCGTGCGGCATTAAAGTCCAGATACACCCTATTCTGGGGAGTGGGGGCAGTTATTGCAGTTTCATTGTTATTGTGCCGGGCAGTGTAACTGGAAGCAGAGCAGTCCAAACTCCAGGACTTGTCATTGAATCCAAGGATACAGGAACGATCCCCTCCTTTCCTGCTGATTCCTTTATATGTGACTCCTATAGAAGCCCCTCCCCCACTGCACTCAATCTCCCAGTAACAGCGAGTCCCAGACAAACCCTCTCTGCAAAGCACTTGGAGATAGTAATCAAATCTCTCTGAGTGATCAGGATATCTCTCTGGGTCTCCTCCCTCAGTGTCACCTTTCTGTTCCCTTCAGACAGACAGAGATTTCTATTCACTGTGTTGGGGTCCAGTGTGAGCTGACAGGAATCTGATTGAAGAGAAGAGGATGGGTAGAGGAGAGACGGTTAGAAAAGTCAAATCACTGAGAAAATCAACAGTCATTGTCTGCTGCATCCTCACATCCTGTTTATGGAAGGTGTGTGTGTTGTTTTAATTATTTTTTAATACATTTTGACCACTTTTTTAAACTTTTAAATTGCATTTTCTGCTCAAGATGGCTTCCCCGACGATCCGGCATGGACCTCTCAGAACTACATTTCCCATCATCCTCCTGCTCACTGGTAATTCCATCTCAATTACATATGTGAGCAGGAGGATGATGGGAAATGTAGTTCTGAGAGGCCCATGCAGTTACATGAAAGCTATCAATAAGTATAAAAGTGGTCAAAATGTAAAAAATAAAATAATTAAAACAATACACACACCTCACGAAACAGTTGTAGCAACACATGGGAACATGCAACACAATAAAATACAAAGGACCTTATGAACCCTTTAAACCCTCTTGCTGTTTGATTGTTTTGTTCATTATAATTCCTCAATCTTATCAAACTTCTTCAATTGGAACCAATCAAATGCAGCTCTGCATACAATTACAGTTCACTTAATGTTCCTACAGGGTATGTGTTGCCATTTTACCCACTCAGACCCCTTGCTTACTAAATATCTTCAATAGAATATCATCCACTCTTCAAATATCTGTCTAATATTTTAATGAGCAATCCATCCCACAAGTGCAGTGATACTGCAATATACATTTACTACCAGCACAGGATGACTGGGAGGGATAGCTGTTCATTTTACCCCACAACTGGTTTCACATGCATTGTACATGTATTAAAAGATGGGATGATTATCTATTCAGGGATACCAAGATATTTAGGGAGAGAAAGGTCTGAGTGGAAAACAGGCAACAAATGCCCCTCCCCAGTCATTCTGCATGTATTCATCTGAACCAATATTTGTTGGAGAGGAGTGTAGATTAACGGCTTCACAATTACTAATAAATAATAATAATTGCTGCCCTCAAGCTCCACCCCTCCCTGTTCTGTAGTGTTAGCTCTTCTCACAATGGAGTGACACATCTTTCAATCAAATGTTTCAGTGCAAACAGACTTACATTTTAAAAACTCAGCTCTGTTCCTTGGCTCTGGAGCCTGCAGACTGTAAACTGCAACTTCATTCACTGGGCAGAAAAAAGAGAGAGAAATAGAATTGAAACATGTGGATTAATACACAACACACACAAGACTCCAAACAGCAATCTGAAAAGAAACAAGGCTTATTCACGACATTTCAGGATGTAAAAATCCGTACTTGAAGATGTTCATGATTACAATGAATATGTATTCCTTCTGTATCGGTGCAGCAGCCAAAGTCAATGTGAACATGTCTGCCACTGCACTGGAGTCTTGTGTTCCTTCCTCTCCATCACATATCTTTACCCAACAGTACAGTGTCCATATTAGGACACCCTTGTGCATCAAACATACAACAGTCATTGTGTGCTCCATCCTCTCTCTTCCACCCTCTCCTACATGCTCCCTGCTTAATTCTCTCTTCTCCATCCATGCTCCCTCTCCAATGCTCCCTGCTCTGCCCTCCCTGCTCCCTGCTCCCTCCTCCATGCTGCCTCCTCACTCCTTCCTCCTCTCTGCTGCCTCCTCCCTTCTCAATACTACATTATTTATATAGCCAGCAATCTGCAAGAGGTCTTTATTAATGTCTTGCAAGTCCTGCCCCTCCTCAAGCCATGGTCTATTTGAGAAATCTCTACCAAAGGAATCTATTTCACACCAACCTGTTGTGGTTATTTTGACTAATTCCCCCTTGCAGAAGTCCTCAGTATGGTCTTTAAGTTCAGATACAGCTTTCCTCACAGCCTCAAAAGAGATGTCTGTGTATTGACAGTAACGCTGGGTAAGTCTCCAGCTTCAGGAGGGGCAGAGAGACTGGAAATTCTACAACAGGAAAGTGGAGAAAAGGAGTTTTCAGTGAAACAGAATGGGGTCCAAAACATTCCTGGATAAAAGCAAGGATTCATTCAATTGGAGAGGTCTGTCTGAGACCATCCCAGTTATGGACTTGAGATTTTCTAACAAGCAGTGATGTTACCTGTAGAAAATGGATGTGATCCTCTGTCTCTGAAAGCTGTTTCAGCTCAGCGTTTCTCCTCCTTAGCTCAGCAATCTCCTGCTCCAGTTTCTTCATGCGTCCTTCAGCCTGATTCACTGCAGCCTTCTCGTTAGCTCCAATCAGCTCAATAACCTCAGTGTGGATCTTCTCAATGGATCGGATCAGCTCAGTAAAGATCTTCTCACTTTCCTTTATTTCTATGCATGCAGATCTCTGAGTGAAAGAACACAGTAGAGGAGACATGGTTAGAATTGATATCAAAAACACATCAGGCATAGACAGTAAACTTCTGTAGGTGTGTTCCAGTCAATCTGTTAATAATAATAATAATAATAATAATAATAATAATAATAATAATAATAATAATAATAATAATAATAATAATAATAATTTTTTTCAATACCCACTTTCAGTGACTCCACAGCCTGTTTCAGCTCCTCAATTTCTTTCAGTCTCTCCTGATTCTCTGTTGTATTTCTGTCTGTGTCTCTCCCAGCTGCTTCTGTGTAGAAACACAGTGACACTTCTGACGGGGCATTGAGTGATATCCTGTCACACTCAATACAGACTATTTCAGAGCAGGCTGTGTTTTCACACCTCTCCCCCCTTTATATGAAGTTAGATTAACATAAGAACATAAGAACATAAGAGTTTACAAACGAGAGGAGGCCATTCAGCCCATCTTGCTCGCTTGGTTGTTAGTAGTTCATTGATCCCAGAATCTCATCAAGCAGCTTCTTGAAGGATTCCAGGGTGTCAGTTCAACAACATTACTGGGGAGTTGGTTCCAGACCCTCACAATTCTCTGTGTAACGATACACACATTATGCACACAGATACCCTAAGGGTCGAATGCACCAGCGTGATTAACCACAACCCAGATTAAATCAAGGATTATATTTGAATCATGTTGCACAAAACTTTAAACCAGGATTTATATGTAATCCTTGTTTAAAATTAATCCAAGGTTAAACATTTAAAAGATTAAATATAATGAAATTGCATTTTAATCCATGTTTAAATGTGATAGCTGAATTAAATTTAAACCTTCCTTGGAGGTGGTTTAAACTTGGACAAAGGCAGCAGTTTCAGACAACATGTGTATATAGTAGTAAGATACAGCACCATCTAGTGCACAGCTGCCAGCAATATGAAAGGACACTTGATCCACAGTAGCTGTCCACTAGATGGTACTTTCATACTAGTAACAGTGAATGATGGCTGATCTAGCATGTGTTACATGTTTGTTTTGTCAAGCACATAGGAAACTGAAGCAGCTTTCTCTTTAATGGATATTTAGGGCTTCTGATTTCCGTTTTCAATCGATAAACACAAATAAAACAGCACTGATACAAAACAATGAAATCAGTGTAAAAAATGCCTAAATACACAAAATCCCCAGAAGAATGAGCCCGTGAGCAGAAGGACTTCACTGTGGAAGAGCAAAGGAAAGAGGGGACTAGTAGGGTGAGCGAAAGAAATTGTAGATTTTAACAAACAAAATCCTAAATAGGTTATTACATTTCGTTTTAAACTAACTTAAACATATCTGTTTTAATCATGTAAAAATGTGTTTTAACGCACCAAATTAAGCTATTTTTTCTGCCTGATTTATATTGTATATCATGTAAATATTGTATTTTGTATATCATATTAATCTTGTATATTATTAATATTATTAATTTATATCTTAGCAGATGCCCTTATCCAGGGTGACTTACAATTGTTACAAGATATCACTTTATTTTTTACATACAATTCCCCATTTATACAGTTGGGTTTTTACTGGAGCAATCTAGGTAAAGTACCTTGCTCAAGGGTACAGCAGCAGTGTCCCCCATCTGGGACTGAACCCACGACCCTCCGGTCAAGAGTAAAGAGGCCTAAACACTACTCCATATCATATTAATCTTGTATATTTTATATCATATTAATCTTGGTCTTTTCTGCTTTTTTTAAATTAGGTGATTGACTTTTCTGGGAATGTCATTTTTAAAAAGTTTAACTAATTAAACTATAATATCTTAAACAATGAAACTAATATATGATTTTATTAAGTTGCAAGATAAATATATAAAAACACTAGGAATATAAATCATGCTAATTTTACACTACAAATTCCAATGCACCACAAAACAGCTGAACAAATCCTTCTTACCCTGTGAGGCAGGGCTGAGGTCCTGCGTGTAAATAGTGTGTTTTGTTTGATTGTAAATAATGTTTTTGATGATCAAGTTTGTGCTAGATATGGCAAGGCATATTCAAATCAGGTGTGGAATGTGGCCAGGTGTTAATTGATTAATTGATTATCTCTTAGCCCCTGGCCACATGCCTTTAAAAGGGTCTGAAAAGCCAGTTTTTGGTTCTACAAGCAGGGATACAGACTGTCTGGGAAGGAGAGTGTTGCTGTAGGATCCTCACGGCTGCGTGTGTTAACCAGGGTGAGAAAAAACACAAGAGGAAAATGTATCTCGTTCACTGTGTGAGTTAACCAGGATCGCTAGCACTGGAAGGAATAGGGGAACAAGTTTAGGGATTTTAATCCCATCCAAGTCTAGAGAGGAGGTGTCAGGGAGACTGTTCCTGGAGCGGGACCTCATTTCTTGTTTGATCATCTTTTATTTTCTAGTTGTTTTCAAGCAGTATTTTGTTTTAAATGTTTTGTGTTTTTTATATCATAGAAAACCTCCTGTGTCTCTCCTGTCAATCAGCGATAGCCACACCCATAACAACACAACTGTTACACCCTGAAATACATGTTAGGACATCATAGTTTAGATAGAGCAATTAAAAAACTAGGGCTCTTTAAATAGCTCTTAATATACAATTAAAATCTGATCTAATGTGAAACTGTATAACCTAGTAAAAAGATGTTAAATATCCCTGGGAATTCTTATCTTCTAGGATAGCTACAAGGAAATGGTTCAAACCCTTACCTGTTTCACACTCCTTTCTGCCTCAGCTGAGACTGTATCATGGCTCTTGTGTTTCTTGTCTGCACACAACCAGCAAATAAATATCTGATCGGTTCTACAGAAGACCTCACATAATCTTTGGTGTTCAGCACAAAGCTTCTGCTCCAGATCTCCAATTGCATTGATCAGCTTGTGCCTCTTTAATGGAGTAACCTCACTGTGTGGCTTGACGTGTGTTTCACAGTATGAGGCCAGGCACGTCAAACAGGATTTCACAGCTTTGAACTTTCTCCCAGTGCAGAAATCACACGGCACATCTCCAGGTCCACCATAACGTTGAGCAGGAGGAGGATTGAGTCCTGTCTTCTTTAATTCCTCCACAAGTTCAGCCAGCATGGTGTTTCTGCCCAGATCAGGCCTTGGAGTAAAGGTCTTTCTGCACTGGGGGCAGCTGTAGACACCTGTATGATCAGTCTGATCCCAGCAGTTCTTAATACACCCCATACAGTAACTGTGTCCACATGCTGTAGTGACTGGGTCCTTCAATATCTCCGGACACACTGGACAGTTCAAGTGCTCCTCTGACCATACTTTTGAAGCCATTCTTGGTGCAGTGAGACAGAGAGACTGACGATTTCACAACAGAAACTTCACTTTGCTGATTTCCTGGAACTGAGTACAGCTCTAAGAGGCGGGGTTTGGGACTGAGGCCAGGTTTAGACAAGCAGGCTGAGCAGAGACTGCTGAATCAGTTTGAGAGGGGCGGAGAGGAGAGAGTTGTGAGTGGGACTGGAGTTTGAGAATGGCATTGTCACAGTAACCCTTCTATAGCTACAGTATGTATTTGACTGCACTAGACCTTCACTTCTGTGTGGGTCTGAATCCTCAGAAGTTCACAAGGGAAGTGAGTTTGGTGGAGTTCGATCTTCGTGGGCATTAATCCACATCTCAAAGTCCATTAGTCTTCAACCACAAACTTGTCTCTGAGCACCAACTGCTTTCTTCCCTCCAGTTCAGGGCAAGCTTGAGGCACAGAGTCTGAACTGCTCTCTCCCCCTAAGAGAACGTGAAGGGTGGTCCCTCCAGTCCAGGGGAGGCTGTATATTATGAGAACTAGACATGTTCTAGTGTTATCAGACAGGGTGTGTACGTTACTGACATACTCATTTATTACAGTGCTGATTTCAAACCATTTTATACAGAACAGACACTCAAACAAAGCTTACAATCAAGGGACCTACTTTTCAAATCTGTGCACTATTTGTTTTATTCATTTCAGACAATGTCTTCCTCTCATCATCAGAACATCATTCTCTCAAGTCCCTTCTTGTTTTGCTGTTGCTCGTTTTGTTTTCCACACTTTTTATTTCCACTCTCTTTGACTCAGGTGAAGCCCATTGATCCTGCAGCCCCCCACACTGGTTTCCTCTCCCCGTTCACTTCCTTCCTTCCTGTGTTACAGGTAATAGGACCCCACCTCCTGACCCCCTTCATCAAACATTTCAAAGAGATTTCATTTCAATCAGCCATGCTGCTGTGTTTTCATGAACAGATACAATCTGTCATTTTGAAAACTCTCCTGATAGATAGATATTAATGAACACTCATGGGGACCACACTGAGGTTAAAGGTTTAAACGTCATCATGTTCTTTACATTTCTTACCTGATGAGGATTTTCTATGGCTGTTTCTGATTAGATTTTATTCACCATGCTTACTAACTATTCCAGCAAAACATTGCTTCTGAAAAGACTCCTGGAGGCTGATTGTGGGGAAGCGTATGACTGTTGCACAGGCTGCAGTGCACAATGCTTACCCTGTGGACTTCAGTGCCCAGCGCACCACCAATATGCTTCCCCACCTCGTTTCCACACAATCAGCCTGGACAAGAGTTTTCAGAGGCAGTTATTGCTGGAATAGTTAGTAAGCATTTCAAATAAAGATCTAAGCAAAAATCACATTGAATCATTCAGCAATGCACATACTAGGATATTAAAGATCAGAAATGTAAAATTAAGAATTTATAGATGATATAAACAATGCTTTAATCAACCTATTTTCAATTGTATTTCTTTAATAAAAAATATTTACATGCAGTTATTACTGATCAAATTTAAAACCATTACATTGTTTCGATTAAAGTGCAAATTGAAAATCATATCTCTTATATTAAAACTTAAATACAATCTTATTTATTCATTTTAAATTAATTAATTAATTTATTTTCATTGTGAAAGTAAAATACTTTGACAATCTGACAATCTTAGTTTGTATTTGAAGACGGTGCTATTATCTTTCAGATGCACCAATATATTTAGAAAGCGATTCAGCAGTCTCTGCTCAGCCTGCTTGTCTAAACCTGTCCTCAGTCCAAACCCCGCCTCTAGAGCTTTATATTTCATGGAATTCAGAAACACAGGGAAGTTTCTGGTTTTGAAACCCATCCCCTGTCTCTGTATCATCTCAACAGAAACAGCAGAAGCACATATTGTGATTCCAGCCCAGGATCACACTTCATGAGGAATCGAGGGTATTGACACAACTATTCCAATGGCTGGAGTTCCATCCTTCTTATATTCCTGTACAGAACTAGACACTCTAACACAGCAGTCAAACCCATTGTTAATACTGTGATAAATCAGGAGAAATGGACAGTCTAAACATGGAAACAAGTTTGTTCTTGTTATTCCACTTGTTATCCTTGTTGAAGAAGAAAACTCCCCTCCCCTCCAAAAACAATTGAGAACTGAAGTGGGGGCATTTCTGTCCATTTTACCCAATCAGATCCGCAGCCAACGAATTCCCAGCTATGTTAATTCATTTTGGGGATACAAATGTGATTTTTTTTGTCCTTGGTAGGTACCCATGATAGATTATATGTGAGGCTTGTGTACAGTGTATTGCACCTTATGGCTTATGTGAAGGGTTTTTAGTCCTTCAGGTTCTTTTCCAGCACTTTAAATGACCCAGCCACACACAAAAACTTGATTTTTTAAAAGCGCTGTTATTTTTTTAATAGTCACAAAACCAAAATAAACAAAACAAACACTTAGCTCTTTTACGAGCACTAACTAGACAGGCAGGTCCTCGACTCACTACAGGACGGCTAAACCGTTTACCTGCCAAACACCTTAAACAAAATCCACAGGTTTAATGCAGCATACTTTTTTTTTTTTTCACGACTGCCAGGAAGCAGAGCACCTTTTCTGCCTCCTTCTCCTTAGCAGCCCAGAACAGACTGGCTGCCTTTAATATTTCCTGCACCTGGCTCTAATTTACAATCATAGCCAGGTGCAGGTGATACCAACAATAAAACAATTAACAGAATAACAATTAAACAATAAGCAATTAATCAAAATGTGCATACGATATTGTTTTCTGCAGGGAGGATATTAACCCTCCCTGCTGTGTTACACTAAGGGACAGAAAAGTTCTAAGCTTAAAGCAATAGGCTATCCAATCACCAAAAGCAAAGATAACATAAGTGTAAAAGGATGAAAAAAATATCTGTACTTTGCAAACGGCTTCATTGTTTATTTATTTATGAATTGCAAAGGGCTGCATTTTCTAATTTGTAGTAGCTTCAGTTTTTTTTTTAATCTGACCTATAAAACAACCAAACTACAAAAGCACTATCATTTTATGAGTCAAATGGTAATAATTTGAAACATTTAATTAATGGTGTCACATAAAAAATAAAAAATAAAAAGAAACAGTAAAGATCTCAATAAATGATCAATAGTTGCAAACAGTTTCTGCTCAACCTGTTTATCAAACCTCAGTCCAAACCCCGCCTCTTAGAGCTTTATATAACTCCTGGAATTCAGAAACACAGGGAAGTTTCGTTTCAGAAACCCATCCCTGTCTCTGTATCATCTCAACAGAAACAGCAGAAGCAAATATTGTGATTCCAGCCCAGGATCAAACTTAATGAGGAATCAAGGTTTTAAATCAGAAAGAGATGGTTTTACACAGGTCTGCATTGAATCTGGCTGCATGTGTGATAATGCACATCTGTATCTGAAGAGTAACCTCCTGTTAAGCCTGTACTATATGTGCTGCCTGAGCTCCATAAATCACTTGGATAATCCACCAGGTCGTCCCCATAGTTTCTGCTCTTGGTTCTCTCATTGAACCTCTCTCAAATTGCATTGATTTGTATCTCAGACCACTAGTGGCGGAGTTCCCCTCATCTCTAAGGGATTCAGGTGCGTTTATAAAACAGCTTTATAAAATGAAGTTACAAAGTTAGAACGTTATCCTTATTTCCCTTGATGTAGTGAGTTTGTACACCAAAATCCCACATGCAGAAGGCTTAAATGCTTTGAGGTTCACGATGATATGCCTGACTTCACTGTGATGCTCCTCACTATAAGAGCACAGCAGATGCACTGAGAGGCTGCAGGATGCAATATATTTTGCAGCTATTTCTGCTGCTTCTCCCTCTGCTCTAGACAGGAGGCTGGACACTGTCTTGAGAGCCCTGAGTCCTGTGTGACCTCACAGCTAAGGAGTGTGGTGCACAATGACATCACACACCATGACATCATAGTGAAGTCAGAGAAAACTATCATGCAGCCTCTTTGTGGGTGCGTTAAGTAAGTGATCCTCTCAGAGTGAGGACGCTCAGAAAGCACACTGAGCAGATTTAAATGACTTCACACTCTGCTCCACGAGAGCGCTTGAGCGACTTTAAAAATGGCTAAGAATAATTATTTGCTTGTTTGTGTTTCTGAGGTGATGGTAGATAAATGGCCCTGTGAAGTTACTGTCCCTGCTGTACCCTCGCTGAGTTCGGGCCTGTTTGACCGAACCTCATATCTGGTTGTGTTTAATAATGGACAATACCGGCCATAATAATGAAAATTATGATTATATTAATTTACAAGCCTAATAATAATACATTAATAACTATAAAACAGCTCTATATTTAAAAAAATGAAATTAAATGATACACATTCAAAAACAACAATTTTTACCATCTTATTTAGCCAATTAATACATAACTTCATAAGTCGAAACCAGTTCATCGTTCTGACAAACGACGGTTGTCAATCCTGCCTGTCATCTCCACTTGTTTCCTGCAGGTGTCCATTCCGTCCGCCACCTGATCACTGATGAGAAATGCTCAGAGCGGCCTGAGCGTTTCAGCGGGAGCGGAACTGAGCGAGTCGTTGTTGATTCTTTTTACTGAGCCGCCTGAGACGCCACTCACTTAACGCACCCAGTGCATCTGCATATCAGGGCCAATTGTTAAATCAAGATTAAAATCCTATTTGTTCAACAGGGTTTTGTATCATTATTATTATTCCATACACTTCTCTTTGAGGTGTTTCACAGAAGGCTCTTTATAAATCCCTATTGTATTGTATAATTGTATTGTTCCCTAATCTTTGAATTAGTATATCCCTGTTAGCCCGTTCCAGCATCCCTGCACTGCTCCTAGATACACTCCAGCTTGATATTTCTCTTGAACATGTTAGAACACTCCACTATGGTGTCTTTTTCTTATAAAGTGCTGGTAGACGTTCCAGCTGAGATTCTCGTCTAGTGTCTTAAAACACAGAGCTGCTCACAGTGTGGAATGCATGGCTTGTGTGCACTGAAACCAGAGAGCTGAGCAGGAGAGATCTCAGGAAATTATTATTATTATTATTTTATTATTATTATTTTATTATTATTATCCATTTTCTTAGCAGACACAATTATCCAGGAAATCACAATTATTTTTACATAATTACATTATTTTTTACACATTATTTTTACATACAATTCCCCATTTATACAGTTGGGTTTTTTACTGAGCAATCTAGGTAAAGTACCTTGCTCAAGGGTACAGCAGCAGTGTCCCCACCTGGGATTGAACCCACGACCTCCAGTCAAGAGTCCAGAGCCCTAACCACTACTCCACACTGCTGCTGAAATGAAACATTCTTGACACATAACTCAGTTTCTGCTCAACCTGTTTATTAAAACCTGGCCTCAGTCCAAAACCCCGCCTCTTAGAGCTTTAAACAGTTCTGTTTGTTGTGAAATAGCCAGTCTCTCTGTCTCACTGCAGCAGGAATGGCTTCAAACTTGTGGTCAGAGGATCAGTTTAGCTGTCCAGTGTGTCTGGAGCTATTGAAGGACCCAGTCACTGAGCATGTGGACACAGTTACTGTATGGGGTGTATTAAGAACTACTGGGATCAGACTGATCATACAGGTGTTCACAGTTGCCCCCAGTGCAGAAGAGACTTTACCCCGAGGCCTGTTCTGCGCAGAAACACCATGCTGGCTGAAGTTGCGGAGAAATTAAAGAAGACAGGACTCAATCCTCCTCCTGCTCAAAGTTATGCTGGACCTGAGATGTGCCATGTGATTTCTGCACTGGGAGAAAGTTCAAAGCTGTGAAATCCTGTTTGACGGCCTGGCCTCTTACTGTGAAACACACGTCAAGCCACACTATGAGGGGGCTGCTTTCAAGAGGCACAAGCTGGTCAATGCAATTGGAAATCTGGAGCAGAAGATTTGTGCTGAACACCAGAAGGTTTTGGAGGTCTTCTGTAGAACCGATCAGATGTGTATTTGCTTGTTGTGTTCACAAATTGAACACAAGATCATGATACCGTCTCAGCTGAGACACAGAGGATTGTGAAACAGGTAAGGGTTTGAACAATTTCCTTGTAGCTATCCTAGAAGATAAGAATTCTAGGATATTTAACATGTCTGTTTATTAGGTTATACAGTTTCATATCAGATCAGTTTTTATATGCGTGTGTGTGTGTGTGTGTGTGTGTAGGGATTCAAATGTATTTTTAAGCTGTTGGGTAGTTTGTGGTACATTGGAATTGAGTGTAAAATAGTATAATTTATATTCCTAGTATTTTGTATATTTTGTTATTTTATAAAATCATGTGTCGGTTTCATTGTTTAAGATATTACAGTTTAATTGGTTAAACTGTGTAAACATAAAGTTCCCAGCAAAGCTAAGCACCTATTTTAAAACTCTTTAAGGTCCAGGTCAATTTCCACTTGTTTTCACTGTTTTGAGATTTGTGCGCACAGCTCCATCACTGTAGGGGTGACATGCAAGTGTCTCACATCAAATGAAAGGGAACAAACTGGGCTTGCATGTAAACAACACTCAGCAATCTCACACTCACCCTCTTTGGTGTAGGGAAACAAAAACACAAAAAAACACTTTAGAAAAAATCTTCATGTATTGTTTATTAAAACAAACAGCACTGCTGGCTACAGTATAACACTGATGAATGAAACTTCAACATGAAATGAATATTGGGTACATTCTGAACAGATTGAGCTAAAAACAAAGAAAAACATGAACATATTTACAAAAGTAGAAAAACGTGGAAATCATCAAAGTGTGTCAGTGCTGCCTGTGTGCAGCTGAGTGCAGGGGGATTGCAGGAGCACATTTCGGCTGAGCTGCTTGTTGGTCAGGCTCTGCTTCTGTGTTCCTCTTCTCATGTGAGAGCTGCTGGGGGTGGGAGGAGGGGGTCTTCTTTGGGTGCAGATATGCTGGAGCTTCTGCACTGTAATTATAAAATAAAACACAAATACATGCATACAAGCTTATGCTATACACAGTATTATATTTTACCATCGTGTAAAAGGCATGCCGATAGATAAGACACACAGTCACCTGCTGTCGTCTGAGGCTTTTTGAACAAAACACTGATGTCACCACCACCAGGAGCCTGTAACTCGACACCAAGATCAGCTGACAAGCTGCAGCAGAGAAGTGTGTCTTTCAGTAAACAAGCACAGACTCACTGTTGCACACACACACCCTCATTCACACATTAGAGAGATAGTTAAATTCTACTGCACTCGAAATATGTATTTACAAGCTGCAGCAGACTTGAGAAGTGGGTCTCTTCAGTAAGCAAGGCACGATATAAAAATACCTTTCACACGCACACATTCACACACACACACACACATCAAAAGAATAGCAAAAAATGGTAACAATGCCATAGGCTAAAACATTATTACTTCAAAAAATAAGAAATATTAAAAAGCTAAACAGTAACAATTTTAATTTCTAAATAATATATATTGACGTCATATAAAGAGAAAACAATGCTATGCTTATAAAGGATCTCATCCTTGTACAAAGACCATCTCCTTCAGTATAGTAGCTCTCCAAACACATCCATCACTGTCACTAAATGCCTCAACCTTCTACAACCTCCTCTGCACTGAATCGTTTTTATTTTGTTAGCTCTGAAGGTTCATTTTAATTTCGAGTCACCATTTCTTCTTTATGTTTTAAATTCACGATGCCTGCACCATAAATTCAACGAGGCTTCATGAAGGCCAGAAATGCAAGAAAAAATATACAAGGCTCCTGTTTACAAAGATTTAGAACTTGCAAGGGTGTCCATAATACTGCCTGATTACACTGCCTTTAAAGTTTTGATTGCCAGCGGTCATTTTATCATTAGGAGGAACTTAAAGAGTTAAAAACAGTAAATAAAAATATATATTGATATTAAATACATATTAGATTAAAGATAAAGTTCCTTCAGTTATCTAGGTGTTTAACAAAACAAACATGTACACATGCCAGATCAGCCATCATTCACTGTTACTAGTATGAAACAGTACCATCTAGTGGACAGCTACTGTGGATCAAGTGTCCTTTGTATTGCTGGCAGCTGTGCACTAGATGGTGTTGTATCTTTACTACTATACACACATGTTGTCTGATCTTGCCTGTGCTACAGATCTCTATGTCGCAACTAGAACTGAAGAACAAATTATATTCGAGAACCACCAGAATTAAAGCAAACATTGTAAGGGGACAATTTATTTGAACTAAATTGATTCTGTTGGTTTCAATAGCATACTTAAACAGGTCTGTGTTGGGTGTGACAGGATATCACCAATGCCCCATCAGAAATGTCACTGTGTCACTGTGTTTCACACAGAAGCAGCTGGGAGAGACAGACAGAAATACAACAGAGAATCCAGGAGAGACTGAAAGAAATTGAAGAGCTGAAACAGACTGTGGAGTCACTGAAAGTGGGTATTGAAAAGAGGGGGTTATTATTATTATTATTATTATTATTATTATTATTATTATTATTATTATTAACAGATGGACTGGAACACATCTACAGAAGTTTACTGTCTATGCCTGATGTGTTTTTGATATCAATTCTAACCATGTCTCCTCTACTGTGTTCTTTCACCAGAGATCTGCATGCATAGAAATAAAGGAAAGTGAGAAGATACTGAGCTGATCCGATCCATTGAGAAGATCCACACTGAGGTTATTGAGCTGATTGAGCTAACGAGAAGGCTGCAGTGAATCAGGCTGAAGGACGCGAAGAAACTGGAGCAGGAGATTGCTGAGCTAAGGAGGAGAAACGCTGAGCTGAAACAGCTTTCAGAGACAGAGGATCACATCCATTTTCTACAGGTAACATCACTGCTTGTTAGAAAATCTCAAGTCCATAACTGGGACGGTTTCAGACAGACCTCTCCAATTGAATGAATCCTTGCTTTTCCCAGGAATGTTTTGGACCCCATTCTGTTTCACTGAAAACTCCTTTTCTCCACTTTCCTGTTGTAGAATTTCCAGTCTCTGTGCCCCTCCTGAAGCTGGAGACTTACCCAGCGTTACTGTCAATACAGACATCTCTTTTGGGGCTGTGAGGAAAGCTGTATCTGAACTTAAAGACCATATTGAGGACTTCTGCAAGGGGGAATTAGTCAAAATAACCACATCAGGTTGGTGTGAAATAGATTCCTTTGGTAGAGAATTCTCAAATAGACCATAGCTTGAGGAGGGGGCAGGACTTGCAAGACATTAATAAAGACCTCTTGCAGATTGTTGGCTATATGAATATTGCAGGAGGGAGACAGCAGGGAAGAATGAGCAGGAGGGAGATTTTTAGGTAGCTGGAATGTCGGAGGAAAGAAAGGAGGCAGGTTTCTATTCAGATTGAGGGTTTGGAGTCTTGTGTGTTGTGCATTAAGGGAGATGTTTCAATTTAGGGAGGGAGGGAGGGATGCCCAGTGAATGAGGGAGTTGGAGTTTACAGTCTGCATGGAGGAGAGCCAAGGAACAGAGCTGGGAGTTTTTAAATGGAAGTCTGATTTCAAGGAAACATTTGATTGAAAGATGTGAATACAGAGCATTGTGAGAAGAGGGAGCAGGGACAGAACAGGGAGGATGGAGGACAATGACTTGAGGGCAGCAATTATTATTTATTAGACAAAATATGTGAAGCCATTAATCTACAATATATGAAGTATTGGTTCAGATGAATACATGCAGAATGACATGGGGAGGGGCATTTGTTGAAGTATTTTTCCACTCTGAAACCTTTCTCCCTAAATATCTTGGTATCCTGAATAGATAATCATCCCATCTTTTAATACATGTACAATGCATGAAACCAGTTGCAGGGTAAATGAACAGCTATCCCTCCCAGTCATCCTGTGCTGGTAGTAAAATGTATATTGCAGTATTCACTGCACTTTGATTGGATCGATTGAGAGAAGAGCCACATTAAAATATGAGACAGATATTTTTAGAGTGGATGATATTCTATTGAAGATATTTAGTAAGCAAGGGTCTGAGTGGGTAAATGGCAACATACCCTGTAGGAACATTAATCATGAACTGTAATTGTATGCAGAGCTGCATTTGATTAGTTCCAATTGAAGAAGTTTGATAAGATCGAGAATTACTAATGAACAAAACAATCAAACAGCAAGAGGGTTTAAAGGGTTCATAAGGTCCTTTGTATTTATTGTGTTGGGATGTCCACATGTAGGAACAACAGTTGTTTAATTGTAGGCAGTGTGTGTATTGTTTAATTATTTTTATTTTTTTACATTTTGACCAATTTTTATACTTATAGATAGCAAGAGGGTTTCAATAGCTTCGTAACCACCAGAATGAGCCTTCAGAACATCCTTCTGCTCACATATGTAATTGAGATGGAATTACCAGTAAGCAGGAGGATGATGGGAAATGTAGTTCTGGGAGGTCCATGCCGGTCCACGGGAAGCCATCTTGAGGCAGAAAATGCAATTTAAAAGTTTAAAAAAGTGGTCAAAATGTATTAAAAAAATAATTAAAACAACACACACACCTTCCATAAACAGGATGTGGGATGCAGCAGACAATGACTGTTGATTTTCTCAGTGATTTGACTTTTTCTAACCGCCTCTCCTCTACCCGTCCCTCTTCTCTTCAATCAGATTCCTGTCAGCTCACACTGGACCCCAACACAGCGCATAGAAACCTCTGTCTGTCTGAAGGGGAACAGAAAGGTGACACTGCGGGGAGACCCCCAGATATCCTGATCACTCAGAGAGATTTGACAGCCAGTCCCAAGTGCTTTGCAGAGGGTTTGTCTGGGACTCGCTGTTACTGGGAGATTGAGAGGAGTGGGGAGGGGCTTATAGGAGTCATATAAAGGAATCAGCAGGAAAGGATTGATCATTCCTGTCTCCTTGGATTCAATGACAAGTCCTGAGTTTGTACTGCTCTGGTTCCAGTTACACTGCCCGCACAATAACAATCAAACTGCAATAACTGCCCCCACTCCCCAGAATAGGAGTGTATCTGGACTTTAATGCCAACACTCTGTCCTTTTTATGGTGCCTCTGACACAATGACCCTCCTGCACAGATTCCAAACCACATTCACTGAGCCCTCTATCCTGGGTTTAGGCTTTGGGGTTATGGTTCCCCTGTAACAATCTGCCAGCTGAACTAGACTGTTTTGTGTTGTAAGAAACCCTTTGTATTGAACTCCCTGTCTGTCCTTCCACCCTCGGGTGAAGGGAATGTTCAATCTGACACAACTTTGGATGAAAGTTAGGGGGTAAAACGGCCACCTGCAGAGCGGTAAACGAGGTGAATTATTTGTTTTAGCAATCTAATGGATTTCATAATGAGTAACTGTATTTAATTTATTTTTAAGAATTGTTATGTTTTATATATATTTTAGAAAAATGGCATCCAATAGTCAGTGATGTAACAGTTTTAAAAAGTGAACTTAAGTTTGCTTTATTGTGTGTGTGTTTTTGTTTTTGATTTACAAAATGTTTAATATTTCAGATTTTAGTAATGTGATTTAATAATAAAAATAATGTGATAGACTGACTTTTTTTCTTATTTCTTAATACTCACAATATGGTTTTTTTCAAATGAGAATGAGAAAGAAAGAGGTCTGCAAAGCATAGGGAAGCATTGCAAAAGCACAGAGAGCCTGGTAAGCATAGGGAAGCATTGTGTGAAGCAGAGAGGTGTGGTAAAGCATAGGGAAGCATTGTAAAGCACAGAGAGGTCTGGTAAAGCATAGGGAAGCATTGTAAAGCACAGAGAGGTGGTAAAGATAGGAAGCATTGTAAACACAGAGAGGTCTGGTAAAGCATAGGAAGCATTGGAAAGCACAGAGGTCTGGTAAAGGCAGAGAAGCATTGTAAAGCACAGAGAGTCTGATAAAGCATAGGAAGCATTGTAAAGCACAGAGAGGTGGGTAAAGCATAAGGAAGCATTGTAAAGCACAGAGAGGTCTGGTAAAGCATAGGGAAGCATTGTAAAACACAGAGAGGTCTGGTAAAGCATAGGGAAGCATTGTAAAGCACAGAGAGGTCGGTAAAGCATAGGGGAACCATTAAAAGCACAGAGAGGTCTGGTAAAGCATAGGGAAGCATTGTAAAGCACAAAGAGGTCTGGTAAAGCTATTGGGAAGCATTGTGTAAGCACTGAGGTTTGGTACGGCTAGGGAAGCATTAAAAAGCACAGAGAGGTCTGGTAAAGGATAGGAAGCAGGAAGCACTGAGGTCTGTAAAGCATAGCCACTGTGTGTGCACAGAGAGGTCTGGTAAAGCATAGGGAAGCATTGTAAAGCACAGAGAGTGGTCTGTAAAAATATTGGAAGCATTGTAGCACAGAGAGTGTGGTGGAACATAGGGAAGCATTGTAAAGCACAGAGAGGTCTGGTAAAGCATAGGGAAGTATTGTAAAGCATTGAGGTCTGGCAGTTATAGGAAGCATTGTAAAGCACATGGAGGTCTGTAAAGCATAGGGAAGCATTGTAAAGCACAGAGAGGAAAGGAAGCATAGGGAAGCATTGTAAAGCACAGAGAGGTCTGGCAGTTAGGGAAGCTATTGTAAAGCACAGAGAGGTCTGGTACATAGAAGCATTGTAAAGCACAGAGAGGTCTGGTAAAGCATAGGGTAGCATTGTAAAGCACAGAGAGGTTTGGACTCTAACCTTGGTTCTGAGACTCAGCTCAGTGATTTGATTCCTGAACAGCTTCTTAAAGGTATTATTCAGCATGCCAAGACTGCGAACTAATAAGAAAAGACTTTCAGTACCTGGCAGGCTCTTGTGACATATCAGGAGGGTCATTCTTTTACTCCTTCTTCTCCTGGAGTCGGGTCCATGCCTCTACTGAATCACCTGCCCTCAGTTAGGCTGGGTTTCTCCTCTGCAACACAATTGAAACAAGTCCGTTGGGGGTTTTGATTTGGTCCCCCACCTGGCTACTGAGTCCCCACTTGGTGGATGTGTAACCACACCTAAGACCCCACTTAGATAGGTAGACAAGAACACAAACACACACACAAACACAACACACACAGGAACTGACACGCACAAATACACACAGGTACTGACACGCACACACACAGACAGGCACTCACACAACGGTACTGACTCACACACACACACGTACACGCACACACACAAATACTGACAAGCACAGACACGCACTCACACACACACACACACACACACAGGTACTGACACACAGACA
>CM072692.1:17576937-17615043 GCA_036884735.1 Huso huso | reverse complement strand
TTTTTTTGTGATTAAGCACCAGAAGCAAATTTCAGCTATATATTATACTCTCAGGAAAACAATATTGAGCAAAACGGTTCTATGTCTTAGATGGGAACCGTTTATCTGGTGCTATTTGAAACCACGTGTAAGATTCTGTATTTGTACTTTATAATAATCAGTTTAATAGTCCATGCAGTATGCTGGGAACTCTGTACTCATTTCTCTGCTGATGTGCTTAGCGTTGACAACCATTCAAGGTTGTGTTGGTAAGTTTATTGGTACACTGGATGTTGTTTTAGAACTGAATGATGAGAATATAGGGGTTAGAGAACATTAGCTTGCTCCTGGGTTCCCATGTGCTTCTTCTTGGTCCATGCATCACTAATAGAGAGAGAATTAAATCCATATTACTAGATGTACATATTTTAAGAGTCATAATATAAGAAACGTGTGTGTACTTTTAAGATGTTAACTGTGTAGAAATGGTTGATTGTTCACTTTAACAAGCTAGTGTTGTTGATGAGACTGTTTTTAGAGTGAGATGCAAAAGCGGCAGTAGTAAATGTGTGCTATTAAGATTGCAATGTAAACGAGTGAGATGTCGGTCGGATTGTTAAACTGGATCTCATTTTTAACGTGGTAGGCCTATCTGTTGGGCATGATGAGATTGGGGTTTCATTAGCCTTTAAGTAAGATACAACCCCTGTGGGTACGAATGAGGCAGAGCATGTCCGATTTCTTTTACAACACATCTCAAACCAGTGTTTATTAAATTAATAAGAAAAAAGTAACGGGAATTCGGAGCAAATAAAAGTTATTTGTATACCCCGGTGGCCACTACAAAGCCCAATAATAAACCCCCCCAGATAACCCCACAATCACACTCCACACCCATGCTCACAATATCCAGCCATTCAGTAATTGCTCATTCCCTCCCTGGCTGAACAACCAACAATAGCCCCCAACACACCCCTGCCCAAAACACCTCCTCCTCCTTCCCCCTGTTTCATTAGTAAATCTGCTCCCTGTGCACAGAATAGTATGAGCTACAGTGTCATTATTAGACGAATTGTCATGCACTCGGCAAAAATGACATAAGCAAAGAGTCAAGAGTTAAAAATGTGAATTAGCTAGGAATTCATTGAAGCCTGGGTAAGGTCCCAGTGGTTAAAGACAAAGGCTTCATCCCAGGTGGTTCCCGGTTCAAATCCCAATTCACACTGTGTGTGACCCAGAGCAGATCACTTAATCTCCTTGTGCTCCGTCCTTGAGACGTAAAGCCGAGGTCCTATTGGAGGTGACTGTGATGCATAGTTCACCCCTAGTCTCTGGAAGTCGCTTTGGATAGAAGCGTCTTCTAAAATGATTAATTAATAATAATGAATAATTAAGAGACAAAACTGCTTGACGCAGAGACTCCAGACCGCCCCCAACTTCCCATTGAGAACGGGTAATAACCACTCGTTTTGACTGCTATGGCTTAATATTGTTTGGTACTGGAAGTTAAATAATGAAGGTTTTGTTGATTGATGGGCTACACTTGCGTTAAGTGTCTGATTATTACTAATACCTTCCGGGAATGTTCTAAAATATATTAGTGAGGTTTATAAATCTTACACTCTTGAAAAAGTTATTCCAAGAAACCGTATTTCAGGGGTTCCAAATAGTATACAAAGAACTTTTTAAACAGCAGGCTAAACAACCATAAATAAACGTTGAAATCTCAAAGGATTAGTAAGAAACCCTAAAACACCCAAAGAACCCACAGGGGTTCTGATCTATAGAGCCTTCTAATACTAAAATAGCCATGCAAATTGATTAAAACGCACAGATTTTGTGCATGGCTCCACATTTGAAAGCCATATGTGACACTTTCGATATTGGCTTGCTAGCTCGCAATGGGCTGCTGGTCCACGGCGGTGCGGCACTGAGCGCTGGTTTACATGTTACAGGTGTTATACGCCAGCGCCAGTAGGCACTGAGCGCTTTTCACCTCCAGCGACAGCGTGTCACTGACGCTGGCAGGCGTATCGGGTGCAGAACAGGTCTGTGTTTTTCTCTCGTCATGAACCAGCTGCTGCCCAACCCAAGGAACTGCTTTGAAGACATTTACTTCCTGTGTCATGTGACCCGCAGCTCGCTTCAGCTACAGTGAAGAGGAGCGCTTGTGCGAGTCGATTTTATACTTCGTATTGTTGAGGATAGTGGATAATAAAACTCAATAATAATAATAATAATAATAATAATAATAATAATAATAATAATAATAATACACATAAATATAATACTAATAATCAGAGTTGAAAGTCAGCCGGTACGGCCCGGAACTGCGTACCGGCAAAACATCTTGTCAAGGTACTTCAGTATTTCATCTTATCACAATGATAGGCTGCATCATTTTTTCTTTGTATTTTCCGTCCTTTTCGCTTCTTCTTCTTCGTTGTTCGGTTATTATTGATGTTTAAGCAAAATAACGCGACGTCACGCAGGTCATGTGACTTATGATGTCAGAGTATGCTGACTGCCAAAGGGGCTTCCGCATACTTGTGAACATGGAGTCTTCAAAAGTTTGTAAACTGACAGTTTCTAAGACAAAAGCATACAACTGTTCCACTCTAATTCGGTAAAATGTTAGACTGTGATACGCTGATTATTTTTTATTGCTTTTAAACAAGAAACATATAAAAACAGAAAAACAACCATGACTCGATGCTTCATTATCAAAACTATTTATAACACCACTCGGGGTAAAGATTTCGCGCGTGGTTTAGATAATATTCTGAGGAAACAAGTAGAGCAAAAACAGACTTCATTTTTTTGTCCAGGTCAGAAACAGTAAAATTGTTAAATCGTCCCTGTTTGAGTATATATCATCATTTTTTTTAAGTACTAAACTGCATCGGTGTGCTCAGCAGGATAATAGCAGAGTGATATTAGGTTGTGTTAGCGCCGTTCAAAAACAAAACAATCTTATGTATTGTGTGTTTGATCATTCTGATTATGTGTGTGTCACGTTTACATGGTTATTAATAGCTGGTCCCGTTTTAAAATCAGTTTTTTTGCACATTTAACATGTTTTGAGATGACAATATAAAGAAAATAACGAGCTGTTATCATCTGCAATAAATACACCCGAGATGTTTAATTGTTTAACGAGTATTGTGTTAAATACTGTTATTTTGTTACTGCGTCAGTGACTTGGAGAAAAAGAACGTCTTATTTAGTTTTTCAGGGCAAATCGGGTAACACTAACGACATGAACAGTGTGAGAAACTCAAGCTCGAATATAAATTTGGTCAGACACCAAAATCCAAGCAGAACAACTGGACAAAACATACAAAAAGATCATCGTTTTTTTTTCCTATTAAGTGCTTTTGTAACTGTTAGTATTAACCTGTATATTTAAAGTAAAAAATTAATAATTCAAAATGAAACATAATCTTAATTGATACAAAATTGTTTAAAATACAATGCTCCCATGGCACTCAATTAGCAACACAGACGTTTCCAAAAACGAACCCAGCATTTGAGTAACTGTGATAACAAGAAGCGGTCGGGATGATTTCAAACAGCATGAAAAGATAAGGGGCCGCTCTAAAGAAAGAGAAAGAAAAATGGCATTTGAAGCGCTGTACTCTTTAACAACGGACTTGTTTCAATTGTGTTGCAGACGAGAAACACAGCTAACTGAGGAACGAGTGATTCAGTAGAGAGAGGCATGGACCCGACTCCAAGGAGAAGAAGAAGGAGTAAAGAGAATGACCCTCCTGATATGTCACAAGAGCCTGCCAGGTACTGAAAGTCTTTTCTTATTAGTTCACGGTGTGGTGGCATGCTGAATAATACCTTTACTAAGAAGCTGTTCAGGAATCCAAATCACTGAGCCCAGGGTTAGAGTTCAGACCTCTCTGTACAGACACAGCTGTACAGACCTTTTCAGATCACCCTGTCTGCTGTAGATTTTACACAGGTCTGTCCTCTCTCTGTTCAGATAGTCACGGTGCCTGTACTGTGTGTGCAGTGGTTGTGAAACCACACGCGGTGGAGGTGAGGCATTGTAGCCTGCTTTTCCATGCAGGGTCAGGCCTTTGAAACCCTGCTCCCTGCTGAAGCCCTGTCTGTCTGTCTGTCTCGTTCCAGCACTGTAACGGTGTGGACTGGCGTCAGAAACTGGACTCCCAGAGGGGCGCTGTGCTGGCCACTGAGCTGAAGAACAACAGCTACAAGCTGGCCCGCTGGACCTGCTGCGCCATGCTGGCTGGATCCGAGTACCTCAAACTGGGGTAAGAGAACTGGGCCTGGGCTCAGTCCAGCTGGACTCATTTTGGGGTACCTCAGACTGGGGTAAGAGAACCGGGCCTGGTCATTTCAGTCTTACACCGAAGGACTATATTTGTCAGTAGCAGTGCACGGACTCGCCCCTCTTTTTGGTGGTGGTCTGGGATCCACGTTCCCCTGTCAGAGCTGCGGGTCGCTGATGACTGGTCCACTGCGCAAGCTGAGCTGTCACTAAACGTGCATCGACACCCTGAAGAGAGCCGTGCTGAACGCAGGCTGAGACCCGACAGCGAAACACTGACCTCTCCACACTACAGTGGGCTCTTCAGTTAATAACACTGACCTATCCACACTACAGAGCGGGCTCTTCAGTTAATAACTGATCTCTCCACACTACAGAGTGGGCTCTTCAGTTAATAACACTGACCTCTCCACTACAGAGCGGGCTCTTCAGTTAATAACACTGACCTCTCCACTACAGGCGGGCTCTTCAGTTAATAACACTGACCTCTCCACACTACAGAGCGGGCTCTTCAGTTAATAACACTGACCTCTCCACACTACAGGCGGGCTCTTCAGTTAATAACACTGACCTCTCCACACTACAGGCGGGCTCTTCAGTTAATAACACTCTCCTCTCCACACTACATAGCGGGCTCTTCAGTTAATAACACTGACCTCTCCACTACAGAGCGGGCTCTTCAGTTAATAACACTGATCTCTCCACACTACAGAGTGGGCTCTTCAGTTAATAACACTGACCTCTCTACTACAGAGCGGGCTCTTCAGTTAATAACATTGACCTCTCCGCTACAGAGCGGGCTCTTCAGTTAATAACACTGACCTCTCCACTACAGAGCGGGCTCTTCAGTTAATAACACTGACCTCTCCACACTACAGAGCGGGCTTTTCAGTTAGTAACACTGACCTCTCCACTACAGAGCGGGCTCTTCAGTTAATAACACTGACCTCTCCAGTTGAACAGTGAGGGGGGTGTAAGGAGGGGGTCTCAGTATTGCAGTGAGGGGTGTAAGGAGGGGTCTCAGTATTGCAGTGAGGGGTGTAAGGAGGGGGTCTCAGTATTACAGTGAGGGGGTGTAAGGAGGCGTCGGGTTCTCAGTATTGCAGTGAGGGGGTGTAAGGAGGGGGGTCTCAGTATTGCAGTGAGGGGGTGTAAGGAGGCGTCGGGGTCTCAGTATTGCAATGAGGGGATGTAAGGAGGCGTCAGTATTTAGAGAAGGGCTTCTCCAGTTGGGGTTAATGTGTGTTGCATTCACATGGCTGTAAATCATCGAGATATTTAGTATTTAGAGCTTTGATGACAGGTAAGTCACTAGCGGTCTTGTATTTCAGACTAAAACTGTTTATTTGACCTGCGTACGTACAGTGGTGTGCAAGTTATTACAACACCTCCAGATTTGTCATTTTATATCCTCTTATATACCTACCTGCATGAAATCCTCTGGGCGTGAGAATTTCAATTTTCAGTCAGTAATTATAGAAACAGTAGGCACTCTCTGTGTGTGAAAATGTTAGACCTCTTGGTGGTGTTTTTTATTCAACTTCTGAATAAATGTTTTTATTTAAAGGAATTGCATGTGTATTATTATTATTATTATTATTATTATTATTATTATTATTATTATTATTATTATTATTATTATTATTATTAATTTCTTAGCAGACGCCCTTATCCAGGGCGACCTACAATTCTTACAAGATATCACATTATTTTTACATACAATTGCCCATTTATACAGTTGGGTTTTTACTGGAGCAATCTAGGTAAAGTACCTTGCTCAAGGGTACAGCAGCAGTGTCCCCCACCTGGGATTGAACCCACGACCCTCCGGTCAAGAGTCCAGAGCCCTGACCACTACTCCACACTGCTGCACTACAATAACACAGGCGCGATTTGTTTTACACAATATATTATATATTCACTGTGTTTGAATTTGCAAAAAAAATAAATAGCAGTTTCCTATTTTGACAATTTTCCAATTTTCAGTACAGCGGTCTGATTTCATATGCAGAAATCAAACCTACAGAAGCAGTGAGGTGTTCTCATAATTGTGTTCCCCGTGGTCAAACGTGTGGATTTTTAAGTTGACGACGCCACCGGGCACCCAGCAGTTCAAACCCAACGAGTTTGCCAGCCAGATCAACCTGAGCATGGAGAACGCCTGGGGCATCCTGCGCTGCGTCATCGACACCTGCATGAAGCTGGAGGAGGGCAAGTACCTCATCCTGAAGGATCCCAACAAGGTAGGATCTCCTCCCAGCATGCTTCTTAACCATTTCAGAGATTTATAGACATCTGTGTTCATCTTAGTACCTCATCCTGAAGGACCCCAACAAGGTAGGCTCTCCTCCTTCCAGCATGCTTCTTAACCATTTCAGAGATTTACAGACAGAGATCTTAGTATCTCATCCTGAAGGACCCCAACAAGGTAGGATCTCCTCCCAGCATGCTTCTTAACCATATAAGAGATTTATAGACATCTGTGTTCATCTTAGTACCTCATCCTGAAGGACCTCAACAAGATAGGATCTCCTCCTCCCAGCATGCTTCTTTACCATATCCCAGTTTGAGAACCACTGTCCTATCTGAGATCAAATCCCTTTTGTAACCTCCAGTATAGTTTAATAGGTGTGTGTGCCTCTTATTTTTAAAGAAAGGTAGCTGCTGACCCTTGCTTGGTGCCTTGTGATAAAAAAAGCCACCAAAACGCCTCACAAACCATCAGGGTTTGGTTGTGATCTACTTGTTTGAGTCTCTGTGTTTGAAAGCCATTGAAGAGCTTGCATGTCCGTGCGATTTGGTTTTTAACAAGCCTGCCGTCCTTCCTCCACAGCAAGTGATCCGGGCCTACAGCCTGCCTGACGGGACGTTCAGCTCGGACGAGGACGAAGACGAGGAGGAGGAAGAGGAGGACGAGGAGGATGACGGTGAGAGCGAGGGCCGCTGCAATAGCTGGGCTTACACTGTGTTGATCTGCAGCTGTGGCCAAAAGTTTAGCATCACCCTGTAGAATTCATTTTCCTTCATGGAGTCGAACGAAACCTGCTTGAAATAACGTCGCGTTAACTTATTGAATTACACAACGTTGTCGTTTCCCATCTACTTAAAACTGACAAATGTGACGTTTCGAAATCTAACGTGAAATACTGTACAGCAGTCCTGGCTTCCAGTAGACTCTTGCGATGTCTTTTGTAGTTTTCCTATAACAATGATGTTCAATAAAATAACTATATGAGCATAATTTAGATTTTTTTTTTTTTTAATTGGACACAATCCTAAACTGATAGGTGATGCAAAACGTTTGGTCACAGCTGTGTACTGCAGGTGTACAAACCACACCTGCAGCACGCTATTAAAAATGTAAAAAATGTTGCCTTTCATGGTCTTAAATACGTATTTTCAAATAATTCCCGATTTTAAACATTTATTTAAGCAGAATAAAATAGCGTGGTCGCGTTCAAAATTTCTAATTTCGAGTTATTTATACAACAGATGTTCCTAAATATTTTAAAAGCTTAGCTGAAAAACAGTAAACTCTAAATTGTAGAAAATGAATGTGTGTGTGTTCGATCATTTACCGGAAACAAACTAAACCAGCTGTCCGGTTCCTAAAGGCAGTGTAACAGGGAGCGAGTCCATAAGGAGAAGCGTTTGCTGTATTTATTTACGTGTTAATATGGAAATGGAAATTCACAGGGAACTTCCACAGAAATAATGAAAAGTAGCAGCGTCTCATTCAAACTGTGAATGTCTGTCCTGGTTTGAACTGCAGTCTGAGAACGATCTCTGTGTCCCAGTTTGAATTGCACAGTCTATCAATGATCTCTGTTTCCCAGTTTGAATTGCACAGTCTATCAACGATCTCTCTGTCTCTTGTTTCTCCAGATGAGGAAAGCTGAAGGAGGTTTGGGAAGCAGGGAGCAGCGGATCCAGCGCTCTGATGCCAGGAAGAAACCACACTGTCAGGGGATGAAAACAATCACACAAACAAAGCATCTAGATCCTAAAATAAAATCAACTGGACTATATGAAAGACTTGAGTGCTTTATTTTGTATTGACACCTTTCTGCAATGTGATTCTGTTTGGTATCTCACCATGTGGTGCTCAACTCTGTTGAAATTATCTATGATAGATTAGCCCGTATTTTCAATGACTTTTACTCTAGTCTTTTTAATTCCTTCCTCTTTCTTGAAAGGGGTAGAACACAATTTTACAGAGCCTTGTGAAAACTGGAGGGTAGATTTAAAGATGATACATAATGAAAAAATGTCCGACCAGAGGGTCGGATTGAATTGAAACCCTTTCAAAATAAAAAATCCCCTGTCAATTCTGTAAATCAGTTTTTTTTTTTCTTAATACCTTTACTAAGGTTCAGGCATGCTGAATAATACCTTTACTAAGAAGCTGTTCAGGAATCCAAATCACTGAGCTGAGTCTCAAGACCAGGGTTAGAGTCCAGACCTCTCTGTGCTTTACAATGCTTCCCTATGCTTTACCAGACCTCTCTGTGCTTTACAATGCTTCCCTATGCTTTACCAGACCTCTCTGTGCTTTACAATGCTTCCCTATGCTTTACCAGACCTCTCTGTGCTTTGCAATGCTTCCCTATGCTTTACCAGACCTCTCTGTGGTTTACAATGCTTCCCTATGCTTTACCACACCTCTCTGTGCTTTACAATGCTTCCCTATGCTTTACCAGACCCCTCTGTTTTACAATGCTTCCCTATGCTTTACCACACCTCTCTGAGCTTTACAATGCTTCCCTATGCTTTACCAGACGTCTCTGTGCTTTACAATGCTTCCCTATGCTTTACCAGACCTCACTGTGCTTTACAATGCTTCCCTATGCTTTACTAGACCTCTCTGTGCTTTACAATGCTCCCCTAAGCTTTACAATGCTTCCCTATGCTTTACTATAGCTCTCTGTGCTTTACAATGCTTCCCTATGCTTTACCAGAACTCTTTCTCTCTCATTCCCCTCTTTCTTTCTCATTCTCATTTGAAAAACCATGTTAATGAGTATTAAGAAATAAGAAAGTCAGTCTATCACGTTAATTTTTTTTATTAAATCACATTACTAAAATCTGAAATATTAAACATTTTATGGAAATCAAAAAACAAAAACACACACACAATAAAGCAAACTTAAGTTCACTTTTTTTAAAACTGTTACAGCACTGACTATTGGATGCCATTTTTTAAAATATATATAAAACATAACAATTCTTAAAAAATAAATTAAATACAGTTACTTCGTATGAAATCCATTTGTTGCTAAAAACAAATAATTCACCTCGTTTCGCTCTGCAGGTGGTGCCGTTTTACCCCCTAACTTTCATCCAAAGTTGTGTCAGATTGAACATTCCCTTCACCCGAGGAGTGGAGAGGACAGACAGGGAGTTCAATACAAAGGTTTTCTTACAACACAAAACAGTCTAGTTCAGCTGGCAGATTGTTACAGAGGAACCAGAAAACAAATCAAACCAATCAAAACTAAACCCAGGATAGAGCGGCTCAGTGAATGTGGTTTGGAATCTGTGCAGGAGGGTCATTGTGTCAGAGGCATGCCATAAAAGGACAGCGTGCGGCATTAAAGTCCAGATACACTCCTATTCTGGGGGAGTGGGGGCAGTTACTGCAGTTTCATTGTTATTGTGCCGGGCAGTGTAACTGGAAGCAGAGCAGAACAAACTCAGGACTTGTCATTGAATCCAAGGATACAGGACGATCCTCCTTTCCTGCTGATTCCTTTATATGTGACTCCTATAGAAGCCCCTCCCCCACTGCACTCAATCTCCCAGTAACAGCGAGTCCCAGACAAACCCTCTCTGCAAAGCACTTGGAGATAGTAATCAAATCTCTCTGAGTGATCAGGATATCTCTGGGTCTCTCCCCTCAGTGTCACCTTTCTGTTCCCTTCAGACAGACAGAGATTTCTATTCACTGTGTTGGGGTCCAGTGTGAGCTGACAGGAATCTGATTGAAGAGAAGAGGACGGGTAGAGGAGAGACGGTTAGAAAAGTCAAATCACTGAGAAAATCAACAGTCATTGTCTGCTGCATCCTCACATCCTGTTTATGGAAGGTGTGTGTATTGTTTTAATTATTTTTTTTAATACATTTTGATCACTTTTTTAAACTTTTAAATTGCATTCCCTGCCTCAAGATGGCTTCCCCCGGACCGGCATGGACCTCTCAGAACTACATTTCCCATCATCCTCCTGCTCACTGGTAATTCCATCTCAATCACATATGTGAGCAGGAGGATGATGGAAATGAATTCTGAGAGGTCCATCTGGTCTTACATGAAGCTATCTATAAGTATAAAAAGTGGTCAAAATGTAAAAAATAATTAAAACAATACACACACCTCAAACTTCAACAACTGTAGCAACACATGGGAACATGCAACACAATAAAATACAAAGGACCTTATGAACCCTTTAAACCCTCTTGCTGTTTGATTGTTTTGTTCATTATAATTCCTCAATCTTATCAAACTTCTTCAATTGGAACCAATCAAATGCAGCTCTGCATACAATTACAGTTCATTAATGTTCCTACAGGGTATGTGTTTGCCATTTTACCCACTCAGACCCCTTGCTTACTAAATATCTTCAATAGAATATCATCCACTCTTCAAATATCTGTCTAATATTTTAATGAGCAATCCATCCCACAAGTGCAGTGATACTGCAATATACATTACTACCAGCACAGGATGACTGGGAGGGATAGCTGTTCATTTACCCCACAACTGGTTTCACATGCATTGTACATGTATTAAAGATGGGATGATTATCTATTCAGGATACCAAGATATTTAGGGAGAGAAAGGTCTGAGTGGAAAACAGGCAACAAATGCTCCTCCCCAGTCATTCTGCATGTATTCATCTGAACAAATACTTGTTGGAGAGGAGTAGATTAATGGCTTCACAATTACTAATAAATAATAATAATTGCTGCCCTCAAGCTCCACCCCTCCCTGTTCTGTAGCGTTAGCTCTTCTCACAATGGAGTGACACATCTTTCAATCAAATGTTTCAGTGCAAACAGACTTACATTTTAAAACTCAGCTCTGTTCCTTGGCTCTGGAGCCTGCAGACTGTAAACTGCAACTTCATTCACTGGGCAGAAAAAAAGAGAAAATAGAATTGAAACATGTGGATTAATACACAACACACAAGACTCCAAACAGCAATCTGAAAAGAAACAAGGCTTATTCACGACATTTCAGGATGTAAAAATCCGTACTTGAAGATGTTCATGATTACAATGAATATGTATTCCTTCTGTATCGGTGCAGCAGCCAAAGTCAATGTGAACACGTCTGCCACTGCACTGGAGTCTTGTGTTCCTTCCTCTCCATCACATATCTTTACCCAACAGTACAGTGTCCATATTAGGACACCCTTGTGCATCAAACATACAACAGTCATTGTGTGCTCCATCCTCTCTCTTCCACCCTCTCCTACATGCTCCCTGCTTAATTCTCTCTTCTCCGTCCATGCTCCCTCTCCAATGCTCCCTGCTCTGCCCTCCCTGCTCCCTCCTCCATGCTGCCTCCTCACTCCTTCCTCCTCTCTGCTGCCTCCTCCCTTCTCAATACTACATTATTTATATAGCCAGCAATCTGCAAGAGGTCTTTATTAATGTCTTGCAAGTCCTGCCCCTCCTCAAGCCATGGTCTATTTGAGAAATCTCTACCAAAGGAATCTATTTCACACCAACCTGTTGTGGTTATTTTGACTAATTCCCCCTTGCAGAAGTCCTCAATATGGTCTTTAAGTTCAGATACAGCTTTCCTCACAGCCTCAAAAGAGATGTCTGTATTGACAGTAACGCTGGGTAAGTCTCCAGCTTCAGGAGGGGCACAGAGAGACTGGAAATTCTACAACAGGAAAGTGGAGAAAAGGAGTTTTCAGTGAAACAGAATGGGGTCCAAAACATTCCTGGATAAAAGCAAGATTCATTCAATTGGAGAGGTCTGTCTGAGACCATCCCAGTTATGGACTTGAGATTTTCTAACAAGCAGTGATGTTACCTGTAGAAAATGGATGTGATCCTCTGTCTCTGAAAGCTGTTTCAGCTCAGCGTTTCTCCTCCTTAGCTCAGCAATCTCCTGCTCCAGTTTCTTCATGCGTCCTTCAGCCTGATTCACTGCAGCCTTCTCGTTAGCTCCAATCCGCTCAATAACCTCAGTGTGGATCTTCTCAATGGATCGGATCAGCTCAGTAAAGATCTTCTCACTTTCCTTTATTTCTATGCATGCAGATCTCTGGTGAAAGAACACAGTAGAGGAGACATGGTTAGAATTGATATCAAAAACACATCAGGCATAGACAGTAAACTTCTGTAGGTGTGTTCCAGTCAATCTGTTAATAATAATAATAATAATAATAATAATAATAATAATAATAATAATAATAATAATAATAATAATACCCTCTTTTCAATACCCACTTTCAGTGACTCCACAGCCTGTTTCAGCTCCTCAATTTCTTTCAGTCTCTCCTGGATTCTCTGTTGTATTTCTGTCTGTGTCTCTCCCAGCTGCTTCTGTGTAGAAACACAGTGACACTTCTGACGGGGCATTGAGTGATATCCTGTCACACTCAATACAGACTATTTCAGAGCAGGCTGTGTTTTCACACCTCTCCCCCCTTTATATGAAGTTAGATTAACATAAGAACATAAGAACATAAGAAAGTTTACAAACGAGAGGAGGCCATTCAGCCCATCTTGCTCGTTTGGTTGTTAGTAGTTCATTGATCCCAGAATCTCATCAAGCAGCTTCTTGAAGGATCCCAGGGTGTCAGCTTCAACAACATTACTGGGGAGTTGGTTCCAGACCCTCACAATTCTCTGTGTAACGATACACATTATGCACACAGATACCCTAAAGGGTTGAATGCACCAGCGTGGATTAACCACTAACCCAGATTAAATCAAGGATTATATTTGAATCATGTTGCACAAAACTTTAAACCAGGATTTATATGTAATCCTTGTTTAAAATTAATCCAAGGTTAAACATTTAAAAGATTAAATATAATGAAATTGCATTTTAATCCATGTTTAATTGTGATAGCTGAATTAAATTTAAACCTTCCTTGGAGGTGGTTTAAACTTGGACAAAGGCAGCAGTTTCAGACAACATGTGTGTATAGTAGTAAGATACAGCACCATCTAGTGCACAGCTGCCAGCAATATGAAAGGACACTTGATCCACAGTAGCTGTCCACTAGATGGTACTTTCATACTAGTAACAGTGAATGATGGCTGATCTAGCATGTGTTACATGTTTGTTTTGTCAAGCACATAGGAAACTGAAGCAGCTTTCTCTTTAATGGATATTTAGGGCTTCTGATTTCCGTTTTCAATCGATAAACACAGATAAAACAGCACTGATACAAAACAATGAAATCAGTGTAAAAAATGCCTAAATATACAAAATCCCCAGAAGAATGAGCCCGTGACCAGAAGGACTTCACTGTGGAAGAGCAAAGGAAAGAGGGGACTAGTAGGGTGAGCGAAAGAAATTGTAGATTTTAACAAACAAAATCCCAAATAGGTTATTAAATTTCGTTTTAAACTAACTTAAACATATCTGTTTTAATCATGTAAAAATGTGTTTTAACGCACCAAATTAAGCTATTTTTTCTGCCTGATTTATATTGTATATCATGTAAATATTGTATTTTGTATATCATATTAATCTTGTATATTATTAATATTATTAATTTATATCTTAGCAGATGCCCTTATCCAGGGTGACTTACAATTGTTACAAGATATCACTTTATTTTTTACATACAATTCCCCATTTATACAGTTGGGTTTTTACTGGAGCAATCTAGGTAAAGTACTTTGCTGAAGGGTACAGCAGCAGTGTCCCCCCACCTGGGACTGAACCCACGACCCTCCGGTCAAGAGTAAAGAGCCCTAAAAACTACTCCATATCATATTAATCTTGTATATTTTATATCATATTAATCTTGGTCTTTTCTGCTTTTTTTAAATTAGGTGATTGACTTTTCTGGGAATGTCATTTTTAAAAAGTTTAACTAATTAAACTATAATATCTTAAACAATGAAACTAATATATGATTTTATTAAGTTGCAAGATAAATATATAAAAACACTAGGAATATAAATCATGCTAATTTTACTACAAATTCCAATGCACCACAAAACAGCTGAACAAATCCTTCTTACCCTGTGAGGCAGGGCTGAGGTCCTACAATGTAAATAGTGTGTTTTTGTTTGATTGTAAATAATGTTTTTTGATGATCAAGTTTGTGCTAGATATGGCAAGGCATATTCAAATCCAGGTGTGGAATGTGGCCAGGTGTTAATTGATTAATTGATTATCTCTTAACCCCGGCCACATGCCTTTAAAAAGGGTCTGAAAAGCCAGTTTTTTGGTTCTACAAGCAGGGATACAGACTGTCTGGGAAGGAGAGTGTTGCTGTAGGATCCTCACGACTGCGTGTGTTAACCAGGGTGAGAAAAACACAAGAGGAAAAATGTATCTCGGTTCACTGTGTGAGTTAACCAGGATCGCTAGCACTGGAAGGAATAGGGAACAAGTTTAGGGGATTTTAATCCCATCCAAGTCTAGAGAGGAGGTGCCAGGGAGACTGTTCCTGGAGCGGGACCTCCTTTCTTGTTTGATCATCTTTTATTTTCTAGTTGTTTTCAAGCAGTATTTTGTTTTAAATGTTTTGTGTTTTTTATATCATAGAAAACCTCCTGTGTCTCTCCTGTCAATCAGCGATAGCCACACCCATAACAACACAACTGTTACACCCTGAAATACATGTTAGGACATCATAGTTTAGATAGAGCAATTAAAAAACTAGGGCTCTTTAAATAGCTCTTAATATACAATTAAAATCTGATCTAATGTGAAACTGTATAACCTAGTAAAAAAAGATGTTAAATATCCTGGGAATTCTTATCTTCTAGGATAGCTACAAGGAAATGGTTCAAACCCTTACCTGTTTCCACTCCTTTCTGCCTCAGCTGAGACTGTATCATGGCTCTTGTGTTTCTTGTCTGCACACAACCAGCAAATAAATATCTGATCGGTTCTACAGAAGACCTCACATAATCTTTGGTGTTCAGCACAAAGCTTCTGCTCCAGATCTCCAATTGCATTGATCAGCTTGTGCCTCTTTAATGGAGTAACCTCACTGTGTGGCTTGACGTGTGTTTCACAGTATGAGGCCAGGCACGTCAAACAGGATTTCACAGCTTTGAACTTTCTCCCAGTGCAGAAATCACACGGCACATCTCCAGGTCCACCATAACGTTGAGCAGGAGGATTGAGTCCTGTCTTCTTTAATTCCTCCACAAGTTCAGCCAGCATGGTGTTTCTGCCCAGATCAGGCCTTGGAGTAAAGGTCTTTCTGCACTGGGGGCAGCTGTAGACACCTGTATGATCAGTCTGATCCCAGCAGTTCTTAATACACCCCATACAGTAACTGTGTCCACATGCTGTAGTGACTGGGTCCTTCAATATCTCCGGACACACTGGACAGTTCAAGTGCTCCTCTGACCATACTTTTGAAGCCATTCTTGGTGCAGTGAGACAGAGAGACTGACGATTTCACAACAGAAACTTCACTTTGCTGATTTCCTGGAACTGAGTACAGCTCTAAGAGGCGGGGTTTGGGACTGAGGCCAGGTTTAGACAAGCAGGCTGAGCAGAGACTGCTGAATCAGTTTGAGAGGGGCGGAGAGGAGAGAGTTGTGAGTGGGACTGGAGTTTGAGAATGGCATTGTCACAGTAACCCTTCTATAGCTACAGTATGTATTTGACTGCACTAGACCTTCACTTCTGTGTGGGTCTGAATCCTCAGAAGTTCACAAGGGAAGTGAGTTTGGTGGAGTTCGATCTTCGTGGGCATTAATCCACATCTCAAAGTCCATTAGTCCTCAACCACAAACTTGTCTCTGAGCACCAACTGCTTTCTTCCCTCCAGTTCAGGGCAAGCTTGAGGCACAGAGTCTGAACTGCTCCCCCCCTAAGAGAACGTGAAGGGTGGTCCCTCCAGTCCAGGGGAGGCTGTATATTATGAGAACTAGACATGTTCTAGTGTTATCAGACAGGGTGTGTACGTTACTGACATGCTCATTTATTACAGTGCTGATTTCATGAGTTAAAACCATTTTATACAGAACAGACACTCAAACAAAGCTTACAATCAAGGGACCTACTTTTCAAATCTGTGCACTATTTGTTTTATTCATTTCAGACAATGTCTTCCCTCTCATCAGCAGAACATCCTTCTCTCAAGTCCCTTCTTGTTTTGCTGTTGCTCGTTTTGTTTTCCACACTTCTTTATTTCCACTCTCTTTGACTCAGGTGAAGCCCATTGATCCTGCAGCCCCCACACTGGTTTCCTCTCCCCGTTCACTTCCTTCCTTCCTGTGTTACAAGTAATAGGACCCCACCTCCTTACCCCCTTCATCAAACATTTCAAAGAGATTTCATTTCAATCAGCCATGCTGCTGTGTTTTCATGAACAGATACAATTGGTCATTTTGAAAACTCTCCTGATGGATAGATATTAATGAACACTCATGGGGACCACACTGAGGTTAAAGGTTTAAACGGCATCATGTTCTTTACATTTCTTACCTGATTTTCTATGGCTGTTTCTGATTAGATTTTATTCACCATGCTTAATAACTATTCCAGCAAAACACTGCTTCTGAAAAGACTCCTGGGGGCTGATTGTGGGGAAGCGTATGTCTGTTGCACGGGCTGCAGTGCACAATGCTTACCCTATGGACTTCAGTGCCCAGCGCACCACCAATATGCTTCCCCACCTTGTTTCCACACAATCAGCCTGGACAAGAGTTTTCAGAGGCAGTTCTTGCTGGAAAAGTTAGTAAGCATTTCAAATAAAGATCTAAGCAAAAATCACATTGAATCATTCAGCACACACATACTAGGATATTAAAGATCAGAAATGTAATATTAAGAATATATAGATGATATAAACAATACTTTAATCAACCTATTTTCAATTGTATTTCTTTAATAAAAAATATTTACATGCAGTTATTGCTGATCAAATTTAAAACCATTACATTGTTTTGATTAAAGTGCAAATTGAAAATGATATCTCTTATATTAAAAATTAAATACAACCTTATTTATTCATTTTAAATTTAATTAATGTATTTATTGTCATTGTGAAAGTAAAATACTTTGACAATTTGACAATCTTTAACTTAGATTTGAAGAGCGGTGCTATTATCTTTTCAGGCGCACCAATATATTTAAAAGCGAGGGATCTGAGTGGGTAAAATGGACAGAAATGCCTCCACTTCAGTTCTCAATTGTTTTTGGAGGGAGGGAGGGAGTTTCTTCTTCAACAAGGAGAACAAGTGGAATAACAAGAACAAGCTTGTTTCCATGTTTGAACTGTCCATTTCTCCTGATTTATCACAGTATTAACAATGTGTTTGACTGCTGTGTTAGAGTGTCTAGTTCTGTACAGGAATATAAGAAGGATGGAACTCCAGGCATTGGAATAGTTGTGTCAATACCCTCGATTCACCATGAAGTGTGATCCTGGGCTGGAATCACAATATGTGCTTCTGCTGTTTCTGTTGAGATGATACAGAGACAGGGATGGGTTTCACAAAATGAAATGAACCTGTGTTTCTGAATTCCAGGAGTTATATAAAAGATCTAAGAGGCGGGTTTTTTGGACTGAGGCCAGGTTTCGATAAACAGGTTGAGCAGAAACTGAGATGTTTGTTACCGTTTATCATTCACTGAGATCTCTTGTGCTCTGCGCACATATGAAAACATCACTTGTTGAGAAAGTGATCTCTTTATACAAGTCCTTCTTATTAAAATATTGTCTCTGTGTTTCAGCCACTAGAGCAGAATCTCATCCAGGAATTCTGTGGCTCTTCTCTCCAGTTTATAAGAGTCCAATCGAGGAGCAGTGCAGTGATGTTAATACAATACTAAGAGAAATGGGGTAGATATCACATTTAAAGTGCTGGCCTCGTCATTTTAAAACATGTTCTTCTGCCTGTATCCCAATTTAACACAGCATGCTATACATGTAGATTCAATAGCAGCATTTCAAAATAATACAATCTTTCTCCCAGCCTTTCTAGTCCTTTTAAAAGGACTGTACAGTAACTTCCCCAGCAATGCATATTGTAGTCGACTCAAGTAGCAGGCAATAGCAGCGAATGTTGATTTCCCTCACATTTGTAGTCAGAAACAGAAACTCCAGACAAAGAAAGAGCCAGTAAGAAAAGCAGCCCTGCATTTAGTTTCTTTTCACCCCTTCCGACCCCCAGTGAATTACACAATAAAATACACAACACACACCAAACTAGGTAATAGGTCACACTTATTAGAGATGTCTCATATGTCAATGGAAGAAATATGATTTTGATAATAAAAAAGCTCTCCACACCTCTCCCCCTCTCCTTATGTCTCTATCCCATCCCTTACCTCTCCTCCTCCCTCTACACTCTCTTCCTGCTTCTTCTCTCTCTGTGTCTCTCTACCCTCAGGATCACGCGCTCCACATACCTGTGTCTTATTCTATGCATGTGGAGGAGCACTTCCCAGAGACAGCACTACAATGAGAGGGCAGAAAGTGTGCTTTCTAACAGATACATGTCTGTGCTATAGAGTTATGGGGGGTGGTTCAGCCCCACGGTGGTCCTACACCCTATTGACAGTGGTATGGCAGGTGTTTCTAATATTTTGTAGAACTCATATATATATATAAAAAAATCAAATTTTATTTATATAGCACCTTTCATCAAAGCACCGTACAATACAAAGCAAAGAAAATCACAATGAAATACATGGGAATCCCAAGGCGTGTCACAGACATAAAACTGCCAACAATGAGACCATTCAATTAAAAACAGACTAATAAAGAATATGCTGAAAACAGCAATTAAAAAAGAGATACAAACCGGTTTTAATTGTAATATATATATATATATATATATATTAGGGGATGGGGATAGGATTCATCCCCACAGTAAAAGGTGTGGGTTTTTGTTAGTTTGGGAAATGCACCGTTGTTTAATTGAAGTGGTTAATTGTTTTATTGCTTAGTTATCCCCTGCACCTGGTGCTTATTATTAAATTGGAGCCAGGTGCAGGGTATAAAAGAAAGAGAGTCAGTTTGCTCAGGGCTGATAAGAAGAAGGAGGCAGGAAGTGGTACTCTGCGTCCTGGCAGTCGTGAGAAAACCAAAGAAAAGGTGCTGTAGTAAACCTGTGTGTGTTTTTGTTTACTGTTTTAGTGGGGAAACAGCCTAGCTGTCCCACTTGTAGTCAGGGTGTTCTTGTGTGTTAGTTAGGGCTCGTACAGAGCTAGGTGTTTATTTTGTATTTTGTTTTGATTTTGTTCTGCATTAAAAATTAGCGCAAAAGCGCGTTCAAACCCTCCATCTCTGTGTCTGGTCAGTATTTTAAAGGGGCAAAACGAACCCGAGCCGCAAGGCTCGTTTACAATATATATATATATATATATACATACAGTGCCTTGCAAAAGTATTCAGACCCCTGACCAATTCTCTCATATTACTGAATTACAAATGGTACATTGAAATTTCGTTCTGTTTGATATTTTATTTTAAAACGCTGAAACTCAAAATCAATTATTGTAAGGTGACATTGGTTTTATGTTGGGAAATATTTAAGAAAAACAAAAAACTGAAATATCTTGCTTGCTTAAGTATTCAACCCCTGTGCTGTCAGGGAAGCTGGGACTCGTACTGTTTTTAAGACAAGATTGAGAATGGATTTTCATAAAAAAAAGCTTCTTTATCTTGGTGTGCTTATTTTGCAATCTATTTTTATAACATTTTTTGTTTTAAACTCTTATTGTTTTATTGATACAAATCTATATAAAATATTAAATTATATATATAATTAAAACCAGTTTGTATCTGTTTTTTAATTTCTGTTTTCAGCATATTCTTTATTAGTCTGTTTGTAATTGAATGGTCTCATTGTTGTCAGTTGTCACGCCTTGGGATTCCCATGAATTTCATTGTGATTTTCTTTGCTTTGTATTGTACGGTGCTTTGAGATACTCTCGTATGAAAGGCGCTATATAAATAAAATTTGATGTGTATGATTGGTACAAAATATTAAACACCTGCCATACCACTGTCAATAGGATGCAGGACCACCGTGGGACTGAACCACCCCCCAAAACTCTACAGCACAGACATGTATCTGCTGGAAAGCCCACTTTCTGCCCTCTCATTGTAGTGCTGTCTCTGGGAAGTGCTCCTCCACATGCATAGAATAAGACACAGGTATGTGGAGCGCGTGATCCTGAGGGGAGAGAGAGACACAGAGAGAGAAGGAACAGGAAGAGAGTGTAGAGGGAGGAGGAGAGGTAAGGGATGGGATAGAGACATAGGGACAGGGGGAGAGGTGTGGAGAGCTTTTTTTTTATCAAAATCATATTTCTTCCATTAACATATGAGACATCTCTAATAAGTGTGACCTATTACCTAGTTTGGTGTGTGTTGTGTATTTTATTGTGTAATTCACTGGGGGTCGGAAGGGGTGAAAAGAAACTAAATGCAGGGCTGCTTTTCTTACTGGCTCTTTCTTTGTCTGGAGTTTCTGTTCCTGACTACAAATGTGAGGGAATTCAACATTCGCTGCTATTGCCTGCAACTTGAGTCGACTATAATATGCATTGCTGGGGAAGATACTGTATAGTCCTTTTAAAAGGACTAGAAAACCTGGGAGAAAGATTGCATTGCTTTGAAATGCTACTGTTGAATCTACATGAATAGCATGCTGTGTTAAATTGGGATACAGGCAGAAGAACATGTTTTAAAATCACGAGGCCAGCACTTTAAATGTGATATCTACCCCATTTCTCTTAGTATTGTATTAACATCACTGCACTGCTCCTCGATTGGACTCTTATAAACTGGAGAGAAGAGCCACAGAATTCCCTGGACGAGACTCTGCTCTAGTGGCTGAAACACAGAGACAATATTTTAATAAGAAGGGGCTTGTATAAAGAGAACACTCTCAACAAGTGATGTTTTCATATGTGTGCAGAGCACAAGAGATCTCAGTGAATGATAAACGGTAACAAACATCTCAGTTTCTGCTCAACCTGTTTATCGAAACCTGGCCTTAGTCCAAAACCCGCCTCTTAGAGCTTTATATAACTCCTGGAATTCAGAAACACAGGAAGTTTCATTTCTTGAAACCCATCCCTGTCTCTGTATCATCTCAACAGAAACAGCAGAAGCACATATTGTGATTCCAGCCCAGGATCACACTTCATGGTGAATCCCGGGGGGTATTGACACAACTATTCAATGCCTGGGTTCCATCCTTCTTATATTCCTGTACAGAACTAGACACTCTAACACAGCAGTCAAACACATTGTTAATGCTGTGATAAATCAGGAGAAATGGACAGTCTAAACATGAAACAAACTTGTTCTTGTTATTCCACTTGTTCTCCTTGTTGAAGAAAACTCCCCTCCTCCTAAAACAATTGAAAATGAGTGGAGGCATTTCTGTCCATTTTACCACTCAGGTCCTAAGCTTTCTAAATATATTAGTGCGTCTGAAAAGATATGTGCACCGTCTTCAAATACAAGCTAAAAGATTGTCAGATTGTCAAACTATTTTACTTTAACAATGAAAATAAATAAACTAATTTGAAATGAATAAATAAGTTTGTATTTAAGTTTTTAAAATAAGAGATATGATTTTCAATTTGCACTTTAATAAATACAATTGATTTGTTTTAAATTTTATCAACAATAACTGCATGTAAATCTTTTTATTAAAAGAAATACAATTGAAAATAGGTTGATTAAAGTATTGTTTATATCATCTATATATTCTTAATAACATTTCTGATCTTTAATATCCTAGTATGTGTGTGCTGAATGATTCAATGTGATTTTTGCTTAGATCTTTATTTGAAATGCTACTAACTATTCCAGCAAGAATTGCCTCTGAAAACTCTTGTCCAGGCTGATTGTGTGGAAACAAGGTGGGGAAGAATATTGGTGGTCATTGGGCACAAGTCCACAGGGTAAGCATTGTGTGCAGCCCATGCAACATCATAATCTTCCCCACAATCAGCCTCAGGAGTCTTTTTCAGAAACAATGTTTTGCTGGAATAGTTAGTAAGCATGGTGAATAAAATCTAATCAGAAACAGATAATCCTCATCAGGAAAGAAATGTAAAGAACATAAAACCTTAACCTCAGTGTGGTCCCATGAGTGTTCATTAATCTATCAGGAGAGTTTCAAAATGACCAATTATATCTGTTCATGAAAACAGCAGCATGGCTGATAGAAATCTCTTTGAAATGTTTGATGGGGTCAGGAGGTGGGGTCCTGTTACCTGTAACACAGGAAGGAAGGAAGTGAGCGGGAGAGGAAACCAGTGTAGGGGCTGCAGGATCCAATGGGCTTCACCTGAGTCAAAGAAATAAAATAAAGTGTGAAAACAAAACGACAACAGCAAAACAAGAAGGGACTTGAGAGAAGGATGTTCTGCTGATGAAGGAAGACATTGTCTGAAATGAATAAAACAAATAGTGCACAGATTTGAAAAGTAGGTCCTTGATTGTAAGCTTTGTTTGTGTCTGTTCTGTATAAAATGGTTTTAACTCATGAAATCAGCACTGTAATAAATGGTATGTCAGTAACGTAATGTCTGATAACACTAGAACATGTCTAGTTCTCATATATACAACCTCCCCTGGACTGGAGGACCACCCTTCACACGTTCTCTTAGGGGGTGAAGTTCCAGACTCTGTGCTTCAAGCTTGCCCTGAACTGGAGGGAAGAAAGCAGTTGGTGCTCAGAGACAAGTTTGGGTTGAGGACTAATGGACTTTGAGATGTGAATTAATGCCCACGAAGTTTGAACTCCACAAACTCACTTCCTTGTGAACTTCTGATTCAGACCCACACAGAAGTGAAGGTCTAGTGCAGTCAAATACATACTGTAGCTATAGAAGGGTTACTGTGACAATGCCATTCTCAAACTCAGTCAAATCACAACTCTCTCTCCACCCCTCACTGACTGATTCAGCAGTCTCTGCTCCAGCCTGCTTGTCTAAACCTGGCCTCAGTCCCAACCCCGCCTCTTAGAGCTTTACACAACTCTCCAGGAAATCAGCACAGTGAAGTTTCATTTCTTGTGAAATCGTCAGTCTCTCTGTCTCACTGCACCAAGATGGCTTCAAAAGTATGGTCAGAGGATCGGTTCAGCTGTCCAGTATGTCTGGATCTATTGAAGGACCCAGTCGCCATTCCATGTGGACACAGTTACTGTATGGGGTGTATTAAGAACTGCTGGGATGAGACTGATCATACAGGTGTCTACAGCTGCCCCCATTGCAGAAAGACCTTTACTCCAAGGCCTGATCTGTGCAGAAACACCATGCTGGCTGAACTTGTGGAGGAATTAAAGAAGACAGGACTCAATCTTCCTCCTGCTCAAAGTTATGCTGGACCTGGAGATGTGCCGTGTGATTTCTGCACTGGGAGAAAGTTCAAAGCTGTGAAATCCTGTTTGACGTGCCTGGCCTCTTACTGTGAAACCCACATCAAGCCACACAGTGAGGTTACTCCATTAAAGAGGCACAAGCTGATCAATGCAATTGGAGATCTGGAGCAGAAGCTTTGTGATGAACACCAACGATTATGTGAGGTCTTCTGCAGAACCGATCAGGCGTGTGTTGCTGGTTGTGTGCAGAAGAGGAACACAGAGTCATGATACAGTCTCAGCTGAGAAAGAAAGTGTGAAACAGGTAAGGGTTTGAACCATTTCATTGTAGCTATCCTAGAAGATAAAATTCCCAGGGATATTCAATCTGTTTACTAGGTTATACAATATCGCATTAGATCAGATTTTAATTGTATATTAAGAGCTATTTAAAGAGGCCTAGTTTTTAATTGCTCTATCTAAACTATGATGTACTACAATGTATTTCAGGGTGTAACAGGGTGTTGTTATAGGTGTGGCTATCGCTGATTGACAGGAGGGACACAGGAGGTTTCCTTTATACAAAAACACAAACATTCAAAACAAAACACTGCTCGAAAACACTGCGCTGGGAAGGTTTTTTTTTGTTTGGTTTTAGGATTATTTATTGTATTTTTCACATGGAAAGGGTGAAGTCAACGTGAATTGAAAACCATGTCCAGTGTTTATTTCTGGTGTTTATTGGGTGTACACTGATTTCGTTGTTTTGTATCAGGGCTGTTTTTTTATCTGTGTTTGCTCGATTAAAGCAAATCAAGCCCTAAATATCCATTAAAAAGCTTCTTCAGTTTCTAGGTGCTTGACAAAACAAACATGTGACACATGCTAGATCAGCCATCATTCACTGTTACTAGTATGAAACAGTACCATCTAGTGGACAGCTACTGTGGATCAAGTGTTCTTTTGTATTGCTGGCAGCTGTGCACTAGGTGGTGTTGTATCTTACTACTATACACACGTTGTCTGATCTAGCCTGTGCTACAGATGTCTATGGCGTGCAACTAGAACTGAAGTCAAAATATATTTGACTCAGAATTATTGCACACATTGTAAAGAGGTAAGGGGACAAGAAAATAGAAAATATATTTGAAATAAAATTATTCTGTCAGTTTCAATAGCATATTTAAAAAGGTCTGTGATGGGTGTGACAGGATATCACTCAATGCTCCATCAGAAATGTTACTGTGTCACTGTGTTTCTACACAGAAGCAGCTGGGAGAGACACAGACAGAAATACAACAGAGAATCCAGGAGAGACTGAAAGAAATTGAGGAGCTGAAACAGGCTGTGGAGTCACTGAAAGTGGGTATTGACAAGAGGGGTATTATTATTATTATTATTATGTGTATTATTATTATTATTATTAACAGATGGACTGGAACACATCTACAGAAGTTTACTGTCTATGCCTGATGTGTTTTTGATATCAATACTAACCATGTCTCCTCAACTGTTCTTTCACTCAGAGATCTGCATGCATAGAAATAAAAGGAAAGTGAAGATCTTTACTGACTGATCCGATCCATTGAGAAGATCCACACTGAGGTTATTGAGCTGATTGGACTAGCGAGAAGGCTGCAGTGAATCAGGCTGAAGGGGCATGAAGAAAAACTGGAGCAGGAGATTGCTGAGCTAAGGAGGAGGAAAACACTGAGCTGAAACAGCTTTCAGAGACAGGGATCACATCCATTTTCTACAGGCCCAACATCACTGCTTGTTAGAAAATCTCAAGTCCATAACTGGGACGGTTTCAGACAGACCTCTCCAATTGAATGAATCCTTGCTTTTCCCCAGGAATGTTTTGGACCCATTCTGTTTCACTGAAAACTCCTTTTCTCCACTTTCCTGTTGTAGAATTTCTCTCTCTGCCCCTCCTGAAGCTGGAGACTTACCCAAGCGTTACTGTCAATACAGGCATCTCTTTTGAGGCTGTGAGGGAAAGCTGTATCTGAACTTAAATACCATGTTGAGGACTTCTGCAAGGGGAATTAATAAAAACAGGTTGGTGTGAAATAGATTCCTTTGGTAGAGATTTCTAAAATAGACCCTGGCTTGAGGAGGGACAGGACTTGCAAGACATAAATAAAAGCTCTTGCAGATTGTTGGCTATATCGATATTGCAGCAGGAGGAATGAGCAGGGAGGAGGGTAAATGGAGGGGAGGGCAGAGAAGGAGAGCATGGAGAAAAGGAAGCAGGAAGGAGATGGCATGGAGGAGTGAGCAGGGAGCATGAAGGAAACCCTGAAAGAAGGAGGAGGGAGCAAGGTTAGGGAGGATGGAGGTGGGAGCAGGGAGCAGGTAGGGAACAGGGGCAGGGAGGAATGTGCATACAGGAGGGGAATAGGGATGACAGAGCAGGGACTAATGAAGGAGGGAGCAGGGAGAAAGAGGGAGGGAGCATGGAGTGATGTGAGGATGGAGCAGACAATGACTGCTGTATGTTTGATGCATGAGGTGTCCTAATATGGACACCATACTGTTGGGCAAAAATATGTGATTGAGAGGAGCGAAGATATTTAGTAAACAAGGGGTCTGAGTGGGTAAAATGGCAACACATACCCTGTAGGAACATTAAGTGAACTGTAATTGTATGCAGAGCTGCATTTGATTAGTTCAACTGAAGAAGTTTGATAAGATCGGGATTTATAATGAACAAAACAATTAAACAGCAAGAGGTTTAATTAATAGCAGCAGCAGTTTATTAAGACAGAAAAATAAAGAGAACTTATCCAAAGTCAAAAATAAATCTCAAGTAAAATTATAGATCAAATCTATTGATTATCAGCCTTAAACATCACTGTCTAAATATACTTGTGTATAAAAATAGCAGGGAGCAAAGAGGAGGGAGCAAAGAGGGGGAGGAGGCAGGAGCATAGGGAGGGAGCATAGAGCTGGAAGGAGGGAGCATGGGGAGGTCAGAGAAGAGGGAGGAGGGAATAGGGAGGATGGAGCATAGAGGCAGGGAGGAGGGAGCAAAGAAGATTGAGGGAGCATAGGGAAAAGGAGGAGGGGAGGGAGGAGGGAGTATAGAGGATGAGGGAACAGGGAGGAGGGGCAAAAGATTGTGAGCATAGAGGAAGAAGGGAGGAGGGAGCAGGGGTATGGGGATGAGGGAACAGGGATGAGGGCAAAGAAGATTGAGGTGGGAGCATAGGGAAGGTAAGAGGGAGGAGGGATGGGGATGAGGAACAGGAGGAGGGGCAAAGAAGATTGAGGTGGGAGCATAGAGGAAAAGGGAGGAGGGATATAGAGGATGAGGGAACAGGGGCGAGGGAGCAAGAAGATTGAGGTGGGAGCATAGAGGAAGAAGGTAGGAGGGAGGAGGGCATACAGGAGGGGGAGCAGGGAGGAGAGTTCCTAGAGAGGAGGGGGACTAGGGAGCATAGAGGGGGGAGAGCAGGTGGGTGAATTGTATGAATTGTGACGGGTTAAATTAGGGGTGCGATCCTTCATTTTCCATTTTCCATTTCCTATCTTCAGCCTCGTGTGAAACTGGTCATTTGTGAACAGGGTTCAGGTCAATTCCTTTTTTCAATCTCAATAACTTTTTAAAATCAATTCCCCATTCCCTTTTAATCAATTCCAACACCCATTGATCACAATTGTAATTAACTTATATTCTGTTAAAATGAGCTTCTCACAGTGGCAACAAATTACATTGAATTCACTCCTGTTTGTTAGTCAATTAAATCGACTTCAGATGAAAGATGTTGAACAATCACAACAATTATTATAATGTCTCTAAAATATCAATTCCAATTCCTTTGAAGGAATTGCTTTTAAAAAGGTTGCCTCAACCCTGGTTGTGCATTGCCTGTATATTAAACACAAAAGAAACACATAACTCTGGCTATGTGGGACACCCCCGAAGAGACTGCAACCTCAATCCAGCTTCTAATACAAACTAATGAACACCCACCTTAGTAAGCAAATGTTATTTTATAGTACAGTCCCGACAGACAACCCAAGATGAACTACTTACAACTGTGATCCTTCACGTCTGTATTAATAGAGGGGTCGTATCTTACAGGATCAGATATGACAGGCTCTGTATTAATAGGGATCGTATCTTACAGGATCCAGATATGACAGGCTCTGCATTAATAGGGATCGTATCTTACAGGATCCAGATATGACAGGCTCTGTATTAATAGGATCGTATCTTACATGATCAGATATGACAGGCTCTGTATTAATAGAGGGGATTGTATCTTACAGGATCAGATATGACAGGCTCTGTATTAATAGAGGATTGTATCTTACAGGATCAGATATGACAGGCTCTGTATTAATAGGATGGTATCTTACAGGATCAGATATGACAGGCTCTGTAGTAATAGGGGATCGTATCTTACAGGATCCAGATATGACAGGCTCTGTATTAATAGGGGGGATGTATCTTACAGGATCCAGATATGACAGGCTCTGTATTAATAGGCATCATATCTTACAGGATCAGATATGACAGGCTTACTCCCCACACTGGGAATACATGGCAGCATTAACTTAGGATGTTGATGATAATAACCTGGCTAATTAATACTTCACATCACACAGTACTAAGCAGCTGGGCTATTTTTTAGTAAACATGTTAGTAGTTTTATAGTGTGTTTACTGTGTTAAATAATATGTAATTGAACTGAATGCGTTTTAATTTCAGGTTTATGTAGAAATGGAAGGACAGAAAGGATCTGTACAATATCTATAGAATACAGCATGGGGTGGTGTGTGATATGAGAATGTAATGCACACGAGGGGTATCCAGGCATTACATGCTCACACATCACACACCACACACACACACACACACACACACACACTATCTATCACACACTCATACACACACACACACATTGCCTATCACACACACCTGCCTATCACACACATACACATGCACACACACACACACTGCCCCATGCAATATCTTTATAATCTGCTGAACTCCATAAAAAATTGTATTTAAAATAGCAATAACTTTGATAAAATGAACACAGTTTAAAATAAGGTTTGCATTGTGTGAGACAATACAGAGAAAACCGCGATTGCTGTGGTCTGTGCCAGGAGTAATCAGGACTGCAACTAAAGAGAACACTTTGAACTTGTAACAAAAAACCCGTTCCCTTTCAAACCTGAAGCGATTATCAACCCCTTTAAAAATAAATAAATAAAATACATTTAAAAAAAACTCTTCTGATAATAAGCTAACGTTTCCTGGAGTTTTCAGGTGTTGTGGGCTAATTCTTCTTCTCTGCAGTGACATTCCCTGTTTTGTTTTTGTTTTGTTTTTCTGTCGTCAGGGTTTTCATAGGCAATTGTTAGGGCGTGTTAAAATGGCTGGCGCTTTCATTTCTATTTTTCCATTTCTGTGTTCCGGGTTTGTTCTGAGGGTGGTTGTGTTTGCTCACATTTCTGTGAACCCTTTTGTGTGAAGTGGATTCCCTTCAGTCCGAATCAGAGTGTATTTCAAAACCCGTTGGTGTGGGTCCGGGTGATTTTTAGTGTCGGTTTCTCCATGTTCGGGTGACTCCCTCATGGAAATGCAGCTCTGTCCTCAGATGGGATGCGGGCGGCTGTTGCCGAGTGGTTCCGATGTTTGGAAAGCGGGTTTCTCTTGGATTGATCAGGGAGGGCTGGGCGGGTTTCTTTATCAAAAGCGCTCCCGAGAGGATTGTGGGATGTGTTGCTGTTTAATATAACGTTATAACTACATTAATAACATACAGCGTACAGACACCTTACAATGCGGCTGCTGAAGAATAAGAATCACACGAAGCTGAATAATGTATAAAGAGATATTAAAAATAAAACATGTCTATATATGTTCGTTGCTGTGAGGGCAGATTCACATCCAAGCTTTGGTATCTCTAGGTTTGAAGCGGCAGCTCCATAAGTCTATTATTATTATTATTATTATTATTATTATTATTAGGAGGAGGTAGGAGGGAATATTGAGGGCCCATACGCAGCAATGCAGTGTTGATGACATCATAAACTTGATTTCAACTTGAAATTACAGAAGAAGAAAAAAAAATTCAGGAATTATTATTATTATTATTATTATTATTATTATTATTATTTAGTTGTAGTTATCAAAATATAAAACATATTATTTCTATTAGTTGTGTGTGTCGGCGTGTCAGTGTGTGTGTGTATACATTATTTTTAAACTATAATAACGTTCCCTCGGCTCTCAGTGATGACGTTTCATGATTGCTTCAGCTCATTTCATCAGTTTCCTCAGGCTGTGTGACTGACATAATCTAACCAATGAAAACACAGAAAGGGTGGAAACGGTTGTATTATTGGCTGATCGCCCCAAAACACTAAAATAATGTCTGATAACTGGTGGAGAAGGGGAGGAGAGCAGGGAGGATGGAGGAGGGCAGGCAGGATGGAGGGAGGAGCAGGCAGGATGGAGGAGGGAGCAGGGAGGAAGGGCAGGAGGATAGAGGAGGAGGAGGGAACAGGGAGGAGGGAGGAGGGCAGGCAGGATGGGAGGAGGGCAGGCAGGATGGAGGAGGAAAGGAGGAAGGAGCAGGGAGGATAGAGGAGGGAGGAGGGAACAGGGGAGCAGGCAGGAGGGCAGGGAGAATGGAGGAGGGAAAAGGGAGGAGGGCAGTGAGGAGGAACAGGGAGGAGGGAGCAGGCAGGGGCAGGGAGGATAGAGGAGGGAGCAGGGAGGATGGAGGAGGGAGGCAGGGAGGATTCAGGTGGGAGGAGGAGGATGCAGGTGGGAGCAGGGCAGGGGAGCATGGAGGGGAGCAGGAATGGGGAGCAGGGAGGATGCAGGTGGGAGCAGGAGGGGAGGAGCAGGGTGGAGGGAGCAGGGTGGATAGATCTGGAGAAGGGGAGCAGGGATGCTTGTGGGAGGAGGAGGAGGTGGAGGGAGCATTCAAGAGGAGAAGGAAGCATAGGGAAGGAGCATGGATAGATAGGAACAAGGGACTGATGAAGCAGGGAGGAGGGAGTGATTTGAGGATGGCATGAACAGTGACTGTTGTATGTTTCAATTCTATTTCTCTCTTTTTTTCTGCCCAGTGAATGAAGTTGCAGTTTACAGTCTGCAGGCTCAGAGCCAAGGAACAGAGCTGAGTTTTAAAATGTAAGTCTGTTTTCACTGAAACATTTGATTGAAGATGTGTCACTCCATTGAGAGAAGACTAACACTACAGAACAGGGAGGTGGAGCTTGAGGGCAGCAATTATTATTATTTATTAGTAATTGTGAAGCCATTAATCTACACTCCTCTCCAACAATGTGGTTCAGATGAATACATGCAGAATGACTGGGGAGGGGCATTTGTTGCCTGTTTTCCACTCAGACCTTTCTCTCCTAAATATCTTGCTATCCCTGAATAGATAATCATCCATCTTTTAATACATGTACAATGCATGTGAAACCAGTTGTGGGGTAAAATGAACAGCTATCCCTCCCAGTCATCCTGTGCTGGTAGTAAATGTATATTGCAGTATCACTGCACTTGTGGGATAGTTGCTCATTAAAATATTAGACAGATATTTGAAGAGTGGATGATATTCTATTGAAGATATTTAGTAAGCAAAGGGGTCTGAGTGGGTAAAATAGCCACATACCCTGTAGTAACATTAAGTGAACTGTAATTGTATGCAGAGCTGCATTTGATTGGTCCCAATTGAAGAAGTTTGATAAGATCGAGGAATTATAATGAACAAATCAAACAGCAAGAGGGTTTAAAGGGTTCATAAGGTCCTTTGTATTTTATTGTGTTGCATGTTCCCATGTGTTGCTACAACTGTTTCACGTGAGTGTGTATTGTTTTAATTATTTTTATTTTTTTTTACATTTTGACCCACTTTTTTATACTTATAGATAGCTTAGCATGTAACTGCATGGGCCTCTCAGAACTACATTTCCCATCATCCTCCTGCTCACATATGTAGTGAGATGGAATTACCAGTGAGCAGGAGGATGAAATAATAATTCTGAAGGTCCCATCTTTCAATCCAGGGAAACCATCTTGAGGCAGGGGAATGCAATTTAAAAAGTTTAAAAAAGTGGTCAAAATGTATTAAAAATAATTAAAACAAAACACACCTTCCATCAAACGGGATGTGAGGATGCAGCAGACAATGACTGTTGATTTTCTCAGTGATTTGACTTTTCTAACCGTCTCTCCTCTACCTGTCTCTTCTCTTCAATCAGATTCCTGTCAGCTCACACTGGACCCCAACACAGCATAGAAACCTCTGTCTGTCTGGAAGAACAGAAAGGTGACATACAAAGAGAGACCCAGAGATATCCTCATCACCCAGAGATTTGAAAGCTATGCCCAAGTGCTTTGCAGAGGGTTTGTCTGGGACTCGCTGTTGTTCTGGGAGATTGAGTGGAGTGGGACAGAGGCTTTATAGGAGTCACATATAAAGGAATCAGCAGGAAAGGATGGGATCGTTCCTGTGGCCTTGGATTCAATGACAAGTCCTGGAGTTTGTTCTGCTCTGATTCCAGTACACTGCCTGGCACAATAACAATCAAACTGCAATAACTGCCCCCCGCTCCCCCAGAATAGGGTGTATCTGGACTTTAATGCGACCGCTGTCCTTTTATGGCGTCTCTGACTGACCCTCCTGCACAGATTCCAAACCACATTCACTGAGCCGCTCTATCCTGGGTTTTGGCTTTGGGTTTATGATTCCACTGTAACAATCTGCCAGCTGAACTAGACTGTTTTGTGTTGTAGAAACCCTTTGCGTATTGAACTCCCTGTCTGTCCTCTCCCTCCTCGGGTGAGGAGATGTTCAATCTGACACAACTTTGGATGAAAGTTAGGGAGTGCTTGCGCCACCTGCAGGCGAAATGAGGTGAATTATTTGTTTTTAACAGATGGATTTCATCAAGTAACTGTATTTAATTTATTTTTTTTAAAATTGTTGTGTTTTTATATATATTTTAAAATGGCATCAATACTCAGTGCTGTAACAGTTTTAAAAAAAGTGAACTTAAGTTGCTTTATTGTGTGTGTGTGTTTTTTGTTTTGATTTCCATAAAATGTTTGTTCTGTTTATCTTTTCAGATTTTAATGTCATTTAATAAAAAAATAATTTGATTAACTGTGACTTTCTTGGTTTTCAAATGAGAATGAAAAGAAAGAAATAGAGAAAGCATAAGGGGAGACATTGTAAACACAGAGAAGGTCTAATAAAGCATAGGGAAGCATTGTAAAAACAGAAGTCTGGTAAAAACATAGGGAAGCATTAATAAAGCTAGAGAGGTCTGTTAAAGCATAGGGAAGCATTGTAAAACACAGAGAGGTCTGGTAAAACATAGGAAGCATTGTGAAAAACAGAGGAGGTCTGGAGAAGCATAGGGAAGCATTATAACAAAGCACAGAGGTCTGGTAAAACATAGGGAGCATTGTTGTAAAGCACAGAGAGGTCTGGTAAAGCATAGGGAAGCATTGTAAAAGCACAGAGGATCTGGTAAAACATAGGGAAGCATTGTAAAACTGATCCTGGTAAAAGCATAGGGAAGCATTATAAAAAAGACAGGAGGTCTGGTAAAGCATGGGAAGCATTGTAAAAGCACAGAGAGGTCTGAATCAAAGCATAGGGAAGCATTGTAAAACACAGAGGTGTGGTCAAGCATAGGGAAGCATTGTAAAAACACAGAGGGATGTGGTCAAGCATAGGGAAACATTGTAAAAGCACAGAGGGATCTGGTAAAACATAGGGAAGCATTGTAAAACACAGAGGTCTGGTAAAACATAGGAAGCATTAATAAAACACAGAGGTCTGGTAAAAACATAGGGAAGCATTGTAAAAGCACAGAGAGGTCTGGTAAAGCATAGGAAGCTTACCTATAAAAAACAGAGAGGTCTGAGTAAAAACATAGGGAAACATTGTAAAGCAGAGAAGGCTATAAAATAAACATAAGGAGCATTGTAAAAGCACAGAGAGGTCCTGGTAAAAGCATAGGGAAGCATTGTAAAGCACAGAGAGTCTGGTAAAAACATAGGAAGCATTATAAAAGCACAGAGGTCTGTTAAAAACATAGGGGTGATTGTAAAACACAGAGGTCTGTTAAAACATAGGGAAAACATTAATAAAAGCACAGAGGTCTGGTAAAACATAGGAAACATTGTAAAAAACAGAGATGTCTGGTAAAAACATAGGGAAGCATTATAAAACACAGAGGTCTGGTAAAACATAGGGAAGCATTGTAAAACACAGAGATGTCTGGTAAAACATAGGGGAAACATTATAAAAAAACACAGAGGTCTGGTTAGAAACATGGGAAGCATTGTAAAAAGCAGAGAGATCTGGTTAAAAACATAGGGAAGCATTGTAAAACACAGAGAGGTCTGGTAAAGCATAGGAAGCATTGTAAAAGCACAAGAGGTCTAATTAAAGCATAGGAAACATTAATAAAAGCACAGAGGTCTGGTAAAACATAGGGAAGCATTGTAAACACAGAGGTCTGGTAAAGCATAAGGGAAGCATTAACAAGGCACAGAGGGTCTGGTAAAGCATAGGGAAGCATTGTAAAAGCACAGACAGATGTGGGTAAACATAAAGTAAGCATTGTAAAGCACAAGAGGTCTGGTAACATAGGGAAGCATTGTAAAGCACAGAGAGGTGTGGTAAAGCATAGGGAAGCATTGTAAAAGCACAGAGGGTGTGGTGAAATCCTTAGAAGGAAACATTATAAGTACAGAGGTCTAATAAAAACATAAGAAGCATTGTAAAACACAGAGGTGTGGTAAATCATAGGGAAGCATTATAAAAAGTACAGAGAGAGGTCTGGTAAAACATAGGAAACATTATAAGAACAGAGAGGTGTGGTAAAACATAGGGAACATTGTAAAGCACAGAGACATCTAGTAAAATCACAGGAAGCATTGTAAAACACAGTCAGGTCTGGTAAAAAGCATAGTGAAGCATTGTAAAACACAGAGGGTCTGGTAAAGCATAGAACATTGTAAAAAACAGAGAGGTCCTGATAAACAATAGGGAAGCATTGTAAAAGCACAGGAGGTCTGCTAAAGCATGGGTTAGCATTATAAAGCACAAGAGGTGTGGTAAAGCATAGGGAAGCATTATAAATCACTGGGGGTCTGGTAAAGCATAGGAGCATTGTAAAAGCACAGAGGTCTGGACTCTAACCCTGGGCTTGAGACTCAGCTCAGTGATTTGGATTCCTGAACAACTTCTTAGTAAAGGTATTCAGCATGCGCCCCAGAACTAATAAGAAAAGACTTTCAGTACCTGGCAGGCTCTTGTGACATATCAGGGTCATTCTCATTTACTCCTTCTTCTTCTCCTTGGGAGTCGGGTCCATGCCTCTCTCACTGAATCACTGGTTCCTCAGTTAGCTGGGTTTCTCCTCTGCAAGCTTCAATTGAAACAAAGTCCGTTGTTAAAGTACAGCGCTTCAAATGTCATTTTTTCTTTCTCTTTCTTTATGGACCGGCCCTTATCTTTCATGCTGTTTGAAATCATCCAGGCCCTTCTAGTTATCACAGTTACTCAAATGCTGGGTTCGTTTTGGAAAGCGTCTGTGTTGCTAAATATACAGGTTAACACTAACAGTTACAACAGCATTGGGAAAAAAAAAAAACGATGATCTTTTGTATGCGTTTTGTCCAGTTGTTCTGCTTAGATTTGGTGTCTGATTAAATTTATATTATTAGAGCTTGAGTTTCTACTGTTCATGTCGTTAGGGTTACCGATTTGCCCTGAAAAACTAAATAAGGCGTTCTTTTTTTCTCCAAGTCACTGGCGCGGTACCAAAATAACAGTATTGTGCAGTAAAGAAACAAGGACCAGGGGTGCATAAATGGAGATTAGATAAAGGGGCATTCAGAACAGAAAATAGGAGCACTTTTACACAGAAATTGTGAGGGTCTGGAACCAACTGCCCAGTAATGTTGTTGAAGCTGACACCCCTGGGATCCTTCAAAAACTGATGATGAGATTCTGGGATCAATAAGCTACTAACAACCAAGCGAGCAAGATGGGCTGAATGGGCCTCCTCGTTTAGGCTTTCTTATGTTCTTATATATTTAACACAATAATAGTTTTCTCAAATTATAGTGGAATAGTTGTATGCTTGTGTCTTTAGAAAATATGAGTTTACAAAAGCTCTCTTATTTTGAAGACTCCATGTTCACAAGTGCTCGAAGCCTTTGGCGAGTCAGCATACTCTGACATCATAAGTCACATGACCGGAACCTGCGTGGCGTCGAGTTATTTTGCTTAAACATCAATAATAACCGAACAACGAAGAAGAAGAAGAAAGCGAAAGGGCGGAATACAAAAGAAAAATGATGTGCCTATCATTTGTGATAAGATGAAATATTGAGTACCTTGACAAGATGTTTTGCGATGCCCAGTTCAGGCGTGCACTGACTTTCAACTCTGATTATTAGTATTATATTTATGTGTGTTGTTATTATTATTATTATTATTATTATTATTATCATGGATATGGTTTATTATCCACTATCCTCCAACAATACGAAGTATAAAATCGACTCACACAAGCGCTCCTCTTCACTGTAGCTGAAGCGAGCTGCGGGTCACATGACACGGAAGTAAATGTCTTCAAAAGCAGTTCCTTGGGTTGGGCAGCAGCGGTTCATGACAGAGAGAAAAAACACAGACCTGTTCAGGTCATGCGAGTCACGAACGACTTTAAATAATCCTGTGTGTCTTTATCTCACCTCGCTCGACCCGCTGACAAGTCTTGACAGCCCATTATTAATAATGAACCGGGGAAATGCTGGGGTTCCCATGCAGTGTGGAGACATCTTTTCCGTTTCCTTCTCCTTGAAGTCATCTCCGTGTCTGTATCTCCGAAATCCTCGTTCCAGGATTAGCTGTGTTCGACTGTGCAACACAAATGAAATCATTAACGGGGGAGCACAGAGCACCCCGATATACACACAGCAGAACAGCCTCCATTCACAAAACCTATAGCAACGCGATCATTAACGAGGGAGCACAGAGCACTTGTATACTCACAGCAGAACAGCCTCCCATTCACAAACCCTATAGCAACACTTGATCATTAACGAGGGGCACAAGGTACCCGATATACTCACAGCAAGAACAGCCTCCATTCCTAGGAAACCTATAGCAACGCATCATTAACGAGGGAGCATAGAGCACTGATATACTCTTAACAGAACAACCTCCATTCCGCAAAACCTATAGCAACGCGATCATTAACGAGGGAGCACAGAGCCCCGATATACTCACAGCAAACAGCCTCCATTCACAAAACCTATAGCAACGCAATCATTAACAGGGGGCATAGAGCACCCCGATATACTCTGTACAGAACAGCCTCCATTCCAAAACCTATAGCAACGCGATCATTGCGGGGGAGCACAGAGCACTGATATACTCCGCAACAGAACAGCCTCCATTCCTGGAAACCTATAGCAACGCGATCATTAACAGGGGAGCACAGATTTGTAATTTCAGTAAAATGTAATGTTTCTATATTCCAATCTGTGCCAAACGTCTACTTTAAAACCAGTGTATTATGAATGTAAAAAAAACTAGTCCGGGTCTGTCCCGCGACACATCCGTTTCATTTACACTGTAATGCGGACTCCACATGAACACAATATTTCTACCTGTGCTGAGTGGGAGCTGCGGAGGACTGTGTTTTACGTAACTTTGTTAAACTGCAATAAACTCTATCAGACTTTCTGTGTCCTCACCTAGGACTGTATAAAGCAGGATAGGACAGTCAATCCCGTGATGCAGTTCGGTGCTCCATTACAGGCGCCATTTGTGGAGACCCTCAGTACTGAATACATTGCGGAGATGCTGTGCTGCAGCGTCAGCGTCAGCGGTATTTTTTTAAAACAATACAAAATATCGTTAATAAAGTGACTGGCTGTATTTATGCGAATTAATGCTTGATTATGTGAAGGAAACATTTTGCCAAGCGAGCGTGAACACGTTAAAAACATTACGAGCGCGCTGTGAAAAACTCTACGGGCTCCAGGAATGCGTCACTGTTCTAACTCCATACTTGTGCCGAGAAAGCAGGACTGACACACACACACACACACACACACACACACACACACACGAATTGCTGACACACACACACACACACACACACACAGGTATGACACACACAGTGCTGTACACACACACACACACAAGTGCGAGCACACACACAGACACACACACACACACACACACAGGTGCAGCACACACACACACAGGGTGGACACACACACACACAGGTACTGTGCACACACACTGGGT
>CM072692.1:17545119-17576437 GCA_036884735.1 Huso huso | reverse complement strand
GGGGAGACACACACAGGCTCACGAGCGTCCACAGACACAGGCCAGCTACCTTCAGCCATAAAGACTTTAAACACAGGTAACAGCAGCGGTCAACAAGCTTTTACTGGAACCTCAGAAACAGGATTTTATTTGACTTGGGTTTAACTCGTTAAGCTGGGAAGGAATAAAGTTATAAAATGATTATTGAAAACAAGGCAAGCTGGCTCCTTCACTGCACAAGGCTTGACCATAGTTTTAGACTTCCAGGCTACACTAGGCTGAGTTATTATTATTTATTTCTTAGCAGATGCCCTTATCCAGGGCGACTTACAATTGTTACAAGATATCACATTATTTTTACATACAATTCCCCATTTATACAGTTGGGTTTTTTTACTGGAGCAATCTAGGTAAAGCACCTTGCTCAAGGGTACAGCAGCAGTGTCCCCCCCACCTGGGATAGAACCCACGACCCTCCGGTCAAGAGTCCAGAGCCCTGACCGCTACTCCACACTGCTGGCCACATTTCCATCAGCAGCAAATCAAAGCCATTTCAAATTGGGACTCTATCAGCCCCAGTTAGGACTCTGGTCTAGCAGAAGAGTTTTCATATAAAATACTGAAAATCAGCTGTCAGCGAACACATCAGCACCCCCCCATTCAAGCGTAACAGAACAGAAACACTCCTCTCAAGCCAGGACACGAGTGAGCTCAATCCTTCATGATCCAACTGCTTGGCAACGCTAGCGTACCGAACCTAGCCCCTCCAGAACCCTTGCCACCCCCTTTCCGGGCGTCTCCCCCATACTCACATGTCACTGGGATCGTCCACCTCCATGTATCTCATCTTCATGAGTCGAGGGAAGTCCATCTCTTCCTTCACCTCCCAGTCACTGCGCACCTCCACCGAGGAGTCCCGGGGCTTCAGCTGTGCCTGCAGGGGGAGGAGGGGCAGTGTGTTACTCTGCTCCACGCCGAACCTCGCATGCACCTCCAGCGAGCTCTCGCAAGGCTGTTTGCCAGGGGACAGTCAAAGACACGCTGCTTCCAACGCACTCGGAGGCCCGTAGGACCACGTCTTGTATAATGAAAGTGTTAAATATGTATTGGTCCGTGCCAGTGGTGCAGCAGCTAAAGATCACAGAGAGTCTGGGAGCCAGCGAAAACCCCTTCTGTAATCTACAGAAGATGTTCCATCACCCTGCAGAACGGACTCATTTTTGCTTCATAAAGTCGAACGAAACCTGCCGGACAATGCGACGCTAACATGACTATTTATATTACTGTTTTGTAGTTCTCACATCAAAAAAAAAAATTGACATTTTCTTAATCCAGCATGAAGTACTGGACATGGCTCGCTGTAGACTTTTGCAACATCGTATTTGATTATTTCTCAAGCCTAACATTCTAGGGGGATACAAAACCACAGCTGACCACAGCACCATCCCTCCTGTGTTTAACCAATCAAATTGCAGTTTCAGCCAGCCGCGCGCAGAACTATTATGGGATGTAGAGCACGCCCCACAAGCGACTCTCTCTTATTTCATAGTAATATTTCTGAAATTCAAGTCAAGGGACATCAACAGAAGCATGTACCGTCTCGCTGCTTCTTCAACACGCAGACCAACTCGCAGTTAACAGTGACAGTCGCTTTAAGAACATAAGAAAGTTCACAAACGAGAGGAGGCCCCATTCAGCCCATCTTGCTCGTTTGGTTGTTAGTAGCTTATTGATCCCAGAATCTCATCAAGCAGCTTCTTGAAGGATCCCAGGGTGTCAGCTTCAACAACATTACTGGGAGTTGGTTCCAGACCCTCACAATTCTCTGTGTAAAAAAAGTGCCTCCTATTTTCTGTTCTGAATGCCCCTTTATCTAATCTCCATTTGTGACCCCTGGTTTCTTTTTTCAGGTCGAAAAAGTCCCCTAGGTCGACATTGTCTATACCTTTTAGGATTTTGAATGTTTGAATCAGATCACCGCGTAGTCTTCTTTGTTCAAGACTGAATAGATTCAATACTTTTAGCCTTGAAACTAAGCAAGCTGTTCTTTCAGAAACAAGCTGTAAATACTACAGCATACTACAGTACTGTGCAGATCATTTGTTTGTTTACTTTGAAACTGCTGGGAGGGAACCTCCCCCGCGACAGAGGCTGGACTCTGGAGTAATATATGGGGGGGGGGGATTCATAAAGAACGCCCTACAGGGGGAGGAAAGGCCTTGTCGGAGCGGGTCACAGCAGACAGGAACACCCACAGAGTGTTGAGAAGTGTTCAAGTCACGGGGAGATCTGCGGAGAACGGAGCTCCTCGAAATCTTCCAAGGAGCCTCCATCTCCCGCAGTCCATCGGAATTATCACAAACGGACCAATAAAGTGACCTGGAATACATGAACTCAGCTGCTCGGTTCTAGTTTTGTGAAATCAACGGACGTTGAGTCTCCTTCAAAAAGTAGGATCATATATTTTTTGCATATTTTCCTGCAGATCTGGCCCGCCTCTAGTCAGGGGCTAAATCATAAAAAAAAATCTAGAAATAAAGCAGCCGTTTATTAGAAGAGTAAACTCTTTGAACATCTTGCGGTCCGTGCTGTTAATCATTCTTCTCTGTAAGATGGGGTATAGCAGCTTGCATTGTGCAGAAACCTCTCTCTCATATTCCTGGGTGCAGAGGTAGGAGCACGCTCTCAGCGTCTGTATGCTGTCCCTGAACAACACAAACACGTGGGAAACACTCAACTAAAACAGCTTGCTTTCCCATCTGCAGTTACGAAGAGAATCTAATCCCGGCTTCGAGCAAAACACATTCATCTCAGGCCAGGATACTAAATATGTTGATTTCCTGCAGCCTGCCACCCAAATATATTCCCAGGATGTTTTTTTTTCATCTTATTTTATTACACAAGAATGATTAAAACAGGAATCGATTTTAAAAAGGGATTGATCAACAGGAACTGCCACCCTACACAGTGCAATTTCATAACCTCCAGAACAACTCCGCTAAACTCTCTCCACACGCGGTGCCAGCAGAGAATCCATGTTTCGCACAAGCGCTCAGCACCGCGCGAGTAACGCACTTCACTCAAAGCGTTTCCCGTCCGCGGTGTGCCACGCGAGATCTGAACACAGAAAAGATAAATGCCATCTCTAAAAAAAACCACACACTTAGGGGCAACCAAGAACGAAAACCAGCAAGAGAAAAATAAATCCCTCCAGCGTTCTCAGAGCAGGACCGAAGAGCGGGCTGGAAAAGAGAGAGTCGACCTCAGAAACCAGCAGAGGACTAAACACACGCTTCAGCATCCCAGCAGCGAGGTCGCCGCTGTCACAGACGCCAGCCGTGAACTAGCAATGCCAGTATTTTAAGAGTATTGAAATGAGGTGTACAGTAACTGTGAAGCACGTGTGGTTTCAGATGGATGGAAGGGTGTGATCCATTCACGGATAAATGTCATTTTGGTATAGGAAAAGCAGTTTTAAAATATTTAACGTCTTATGAATATGCAGACAACGTGGTGTACAGCTATCAGTTTGCATGCTGCTTCTGTTTATAACAATGAAATAAGTTTTGATAAGCTCATGTTTTTATAAATGGAAGTTATATGAGGAGTGTGCAAACCGAGACGTCTCTACAAGGTCAAACCACAAGCCTTTGCCAACAGCGAGAAAAGCAGCCGGATCTTTATGGAGACTTATTCCAGGGTTGGGGTCAATTCTGAATGGAATTGGAATTTGTTGGTAAATTCCAATTCAATTCAATAATTTGAATTGAAAAAATGTTCAGGATACAGAATTGGAATTTGAATTGGAATGAAAGGAAATAATTGAGTTCCATGAAATTCCATTCATTTTAAAAAGCCACATTTATTTTATACTATATACTTTTATATTATAATCACTATAAACAATACGGATTGCAACAGCATTATAATTTCAAATACTGGATCTTAAGCATGGCTCAGAGATTTCAAAACCTTTTGCATTTTTGTAACGAGATGTTTAAGAGCTGCAGTAATCCTTAATTATTTGTTATTCTTTATTCATCTGTTATTTCATACTTTTTTTTTTCAATTCCAGTTCTTGAATTGGAGTTTACAGACACATTCAGAATTTGCCCCAACCCTGTTTTTTTTTCAATGTACGAATCGAAATTACACGATGGGTCTAATCACTGTGCTCTCGTTTTAAGAGCAGAAATGGTCCCTAGTGCAATTCAATAGGAGTCTTAAGAGTCCTTATTGCACTGTGGGGCTCGCAATATCTCACGGTGCTTGTAGAATGAGGCCGGGTGCTGCCGATGCTCAAAACTGTATCTAATCAACGACAGCTAAACTGCTTCTAAAACGAGCTGGTTTATATAACTGCAGAAGAGTTGGGCTGTTTAACTCCTCAGGTTACTTCTCAACGCCTGAACCAAGGCCACTGGGATTGTGGGAGTGTTGGCTGTGACAATACCACACACCCCTCCATCAGGGACGTTTGAGAGAGACATTAACCCTTCATGGTCCATTTATTCAGCGCAGGTCCAATTTATTTTCACACGCTGTTTATTTCAGACGCTGTTTAAAAAGTATTTTATTTCACAGTAAAACAGGTTTGCATGTCAACAGGACTCTCAGCACTGCTTCTCCAGCCCCGCTCCTTGTTCGCTGTATTTATCACATACCTCTTCATAGTCGCGCATACCGATAAACCATCTCCTGATCGCTCGTTTCATCACCAAACTCCTCGATCATGCGATCCGAGTCGTTATTTTATTACTGTAACATCTCAAAACGCTCTGCAGGTGTCTGTGATATTCTTTGAGCGCTGGATGCAGAAGCAGCTGTCTTGTTTGTTTGTGGTCGTGTTATCTATGTGGTGCAGGGGCGATCTGTATTGCTCAGATCCCCCTCTTTTTTTTTTTCGGCTTCTCTCGGCTCCTATCGCTCTCACTCGGCCATTGAATGGTTTTCTCGTCTTTTTCCAGAGGGAAAAAAAACGAGTTGAGATCCGTGCTTTTTGATGATGTCAGACAGGGTCAGAAAATCGGATCGGAAAGGGAAAATCAGAATGTCGGACCTGACACAGGAACGCAAAGGGTTAAAACAAGTTTACCTTCAAAAAAAAGAAATTGAGCAGAGAGAATTCTAAAAAAAGGATCCCTTCCTAGAATCTCAGCTGAGAAGGAAATAAAAAAAAAGTTTGAAGGTAGCAGTTTTCTAAGCTACAACACTTCTGAAATAAAGTTTTGAAAAGAAACTAAGAGTAAAGCAACACATATATTTATATAGATACACATATACGAGCCTGCTGTACCTTGAAACTGTTCCAGTAACCCCCAGGACCTCTCTGCAAGACATTATGGGATGTTTCAGTAGGGAAAAACAAAACAAATTTAGCACTGCAGAAGAATGACTTTTTAAAACCATACAGAAATGTGCTCCCGTTGGTCACTTACATTGAGTCCTCCTCTCATGTGCGCAATCGCTCCCACAAGAGCACGTTTCACTTGAACCCAGTTTTCAAACCCGTGTCAAACCGCTACACGGTGAGGGTAGCATACTGCAGCAGCAGCAGCACAATGGCCTGGATCGTCACTATGACCCCCCCGCGCCCCATAGCAGTGAATCCGCCTCTTCCTCCCTCAGCTGGGGTTTCACCTACCTGGTTTTTCTGGTCCCATTTCTGGCGAACCCCAAACTGCTTCTGGAACTTCTTCTGCAGACGCATGCGGTCCCTGAGGAGGAGAGCAGAGAATTAAAACACTACCCTGAATACGAGGACAGACAGGAACAAACACACCTGTGACACCCGGGTCAGAGAGAGAAGCCAGCCTCTACAAACACCAGCTCTGTGTCTATGGGGATAGGAGAGCTCTGTGTCTATGAGGATAGGAGAGCTCTGTGTCTATGGGGATAGGAGAGCTCTGTGTCTATGGGGATAGGAGAGCTCTGTGTCTATGGGGATAGGAGAGCTCTGTGTCTATGGGGGATAGGAGAGCTCTGTATCTGAGGGGGATAGGAGAGCTCTGTATCTGAGGGGGGAGGAGAGCTCTGTATCTGGGGGGGGGGGGAGAGCTCTGTGTCTGAGGGGAGGAGAGCTCTGTATCTGAGGGGAGGAGAGCCTGTGTCTGAGGGGTAGGAGGGCTCTGTGTCTGAGGGGGTAGGAGGGCTCTGTGTCTGAGGGGGTAGGAGGGCTCTGTGTCTGAGGGGGTAGGAGGGCTCTGTATCGGGGGGTAGGAGAGCTCTGTGTCTGAGGGGGAGGAGAGCTCTATCTGGGGGGAGGGGGCTGCTCTGTATCAGGGGGAGGGGGCTGCTCTGTACCTGGGGGAGGGTGCTGCTCTGTGGGGTATAACGGCTCCTTACCTCCTCCTCTGCTTGGCGCCTAGGCAGAGTCTGCATGTTGAACTGAGTCATGTTCCTGCGGTCCTTGTCTCTACGCAGGTTTCTCTGCAGAGGGAAAAAAAACACGAAGCTGCATTAAACACAACAGGACACAGCAGTGACATCACGATCTACCAGCTCTTAACTGCAGGACTTCATGACATCAACTACGAGGACAGCTTAAAAACAACGAAATCTCTTCAGCTTAGAAAGAACAAGGACACCTGACTGGAGGGTCTTTAAAAATCATAAAAACGGTCTAGATAAAGTTAACCCAAGACTTTGAGTTTAGTACAGAGAGGAGAACACGAGGAACGAGTAAAACGAAGTTTAGGACAGCAGATAGGAAGCACTTTTTTTTTTTAGTTATAAATGCATGGAACTGCCCACCAGGTAAAGTACAGGACCTAAAACACTGGGAACATTTGAAAAAAAAAAAAGACTCGATGATGCTTTTAAATGGGTTCCCCCAGTAAAGGGGAGAATGGTTCTGCATTCTGCACACAGCTGAACAGCAGGGGGCGCTGCAGGGTGAGTCACAGCACCTGGCTTCTCCAGCGTTCTGCACACAGCTGAACAGCAGGGGGCGCTGCAGGGTGAGTCACAGCACCTGGCTTCTCCAGCGTTCTGCACACAGCTGAACAGCAGGGGGCGCTGCAGGGTGAGTCACACAGCACCTGGCATCTCCCCATGCGGTGCACACAGCTGAACAGCAGGGGGCTGCAGGGTGAGTCACACAGCACCTGGCATCTCCTCAAGCTCTGCACAGCTGAACAGCAGGGGCGCTGCAGGGTGAGTCACACAGCACCTGGCTTCTCCTGTGTTCTGCACACAGCTGAACAGCAGGGGAGCTGCAGGGTGAGTCACACAGCACCTGGCATCTCCCACGCTCTGCACAAGCTGAACAGCAGGGGGCGATGCAGGGTGAGTCATTTCCTGGCTTCTCCCCATGCTCTGCACACAGCTGAACAGCAGGGGGCCTGCAGGGTGAGTCACAGCATCTGGCTTCTTCTGCTCTGCAATGAACAGCAGGGGGCTGTCCAGGGTGAGTCACACAGCACCTGGCATCTCCTGCGCTCTGCACACAGCTGAACAGCAGGGGCTGCAGGGTGAGTCAAGCACCAAAATCCCAGTGTTCTGCACACAGCTGAACAGCATGGGCAGGGCGAGGAGCACCTGGCATCTTTTTCTGCACACAGCTCAACAGCAGGGGGCTGCAGGGTGAGTCACAGCACCTGGGGGGAGAAATGCACACAGCTGAACAGCAGGGGCATTCAGGGCAGAAAATACCTGGCATCTCCCCATGCCTTACACAGCTGAACAGCAGGGGGCGGGCAGGGTGAGTCACAACAGCCTGGCTTCCCTGTTGTTGCACACAGCTGAACAGCAGGGGGGCCTTCAAGGTGAGTCACAGCACCTGGCTTCTTTCTGGGATCAATACACAGCTGAACAGCAACCAGGGTGAGTCACACAGCATGGCATCTCCTGATCTGCACACAGCTGAACAGCAGGGGGCGCTGCAGGGTGAGAAAGCACCTGGCTTCTCCTGTGTTCTGCACAGCTGAACAGCAGGGGCTGCAGGCGAGTTACACAGCACCTGGCATCTCCCCGGCTCTGCACACAGCTCAACAGCAGGGGGGCGCCAGGGTGAGTCACAGCACCTGGCTTCTCCTGTGTTCTGCACACAGCTGAACAGCAGGGGGCTTGCAAGCGAGCTGCACAGCACCTGGCATCTCCTGGGTTCTGCACACAGCTGAACAGCAGGGGGCTGCAAGTCACAGTACCTGGGCAAACCTCATGGTTCCTCTGATAAGCAGTTTTTTGGGTCTTGGCCAGATCCATTAGTTGGAAGTTGGTCTCATCCTCCTCGTGGAAGTAAAAACTGAAACCTCCTCCTAAAGAATAATCATTATTTATTTAGAGACAAGCAGAAAGAGAATGATCCGTCACACTTCAAAAGCATGGCAGATGAGAAGTCATTCACTCTCAAACTCAGACGCCATTTTTTTTATCTGGGGAGAGAAATGCAACATCAGTAACCCTTTTTTTTTACTTTCCATGGATAACTTATGGAGTAACTACGCTGGTCTGATTCATTCAAAATCCTAAAGGTATTGGACCATGTCCAATTTTTTTTTCAGCAGGACCTGGGGTCAAAATGAGATTAGATAAAGGGCATTCAGAACAGAAAATAGGAGGCACTTTTTTTTTACACAGAGAATCCCAACTCCCAGTAATGTTGTTGAAGGACACCCTGGGATCCTTCAAGAAGCTGCTTGATGAGATTCTGGGATCAATAAACTACTAACAACCAAACGAGAAGATTTGTGGGAGACCCAGCTAAACTTTATGTTCTTCTATTACATTTTAACAATGTTATTTTGAACTACTGTACAAAAACCTGTCTTACAGTAAAACACAAAAATAATCATTATTTGCTTTATATACCACAATGCACAGCCCTGGTCTCTATATCGTAGACAGTTGAAAGATGTTTTTAAAGTATATTTAAACACCTTTGCAGCATCGACAGCTCCTTGATTTTTTTTTTTCCTCCACTGGTGTATCTCTTATCCTGGTTGGGCCCCGGTCCAATCAGCAACCTGAAAGAGACAAACGCTACATCAAAACTCCCCCTGTCAGATCCCCCGCGCCCTTACACTGACCAGGGCTGATATTTATAAGAGACCCAGATAGGACTTTGCCTTGAACAAGGTCCCTCCCCTTCCCCCAGCGATCTCCCTCCCCCCTCCCCTCCCCCTCCCCTTCTTCCTCCCCTTCTCCCTCCCCCATCCCCTTCCCTTCTCCCTTCCCCATTCTTCCTCCCCTTCCTCCTTCCCCCCTTCTCCCATTCTTCCTCCCTCCCCTTCCCCTCCCCATCCCCTCCTTTCTCCCATTCCCTTCCATCCCCCTTCCCTTCTCCCATCCCCCTTCCCTTCTCCCCCCCTTCCCCCCCCCCCCCTTCCTCCCCTTCTTCCTTCCCCTTCCCTTCCCCATTTCCTACCTTTCCCCATTCTTCCTCCTCCCCTTCCCTTCTCCCCCTTCTTCCCCATTCTTCCCCCTTCCCCTTCCCTTCTCCCCTTCCCCCCTCTTCCTCCCTTCTTCCCCATTCTCCCTTCCCCATTCTTCCATTCCCCTTCCCTTCTCCCCCTTCCCCCATTCTTCCTTCCATTCCCCCCTTCCCCTTCTCCCTTCCCCCTTCTTCCCTCCCTTCCCCCATTCTTCCCTCCCTCCCCCCCTTCCCCCATTCCCCTTCCCCTTCCCTCCCTTCCCCCCTTCTTCCTCCCCTCCCTTCCCCATTCTTCCTCCCCTTCCCCCTCCCTTTCTTCCCCCTCCCCTTCTCCCTTCCCCCATTCTTCCTCCCCTTCTCCCTTCCCCTCCCTTCCCCCATTCTTCCTCCCCTTCCCCTTCCCCTCCCCCTCCTTCCTCCCCCCTCCTCCCCTCCCCTTGCCCAGTCTGTCCCCTTTGCTGAAGGGCCCTGGTGGGGCTCACCTTGCCCAGCCGGTCTCCTTTGGATGGGCTGGTAGGGCATGTCATCCAAGCAGGTTATCCTGGATCCAACAGGTTATCCTGGATAACAGGAGCGTGAAACTTGGCCATCCTGAAACGAGAGAGACTTTGAGTTTAGGGTTATTACTGGAGGAGCGTTTCAGACACTTTAAAAGATGCGGAGAATCATCCCGACGAATCAGGAAGTGGCTTTTTTACTTGGGCAGAGTATGTCAGTCAAGAAACAAGGACATGTCGTATGCAGACAGGCTCAAAGAATTGAATCTATTCAGTCTTGAACAAAGAAGACTACGCGGCGATCTGATTCAAACATTCAAAATCCTAAAAGGTATTGACAATGTCGACCCAGGGGACTTTTACTACCTGTAAAAAGAAACCAGGGCTCACAAATGGAGATTAGATAAAGGATAAAGGATAACGGATCCGGGGCCGGTTGTAGTTTTTCTTTTTTTAAATGCATATCATTCCCCCCATTCCTTTTTTTTTTTCTCAGTAACTTCAGCTTATCTTTTCACAGCCTCAATCTCCCCCTGTCCGCAGCTGTCTGTCTCCACTTGATTACATTTGCTCAAAATGTGTTGATAATTTGCCCTGAACCGACGCTGCAGCTACATGTTTGTGTGTATGGAGGCTATACCGCTGTGAAACATCTCTGTGTCCGTCAGAAAATACGCAGTGATGCGAAACAAAAACAGCATTGGTGTCTATTTTTGGCGATTTTGCTGGGGAACTGACCAATGAGGAACAGCTTCCCTTGTGTGCGTTTTTCACTAAACAACGACAGAAAAAAAGATCATTCTTGCAGTATCAAGAATTATCTTGATACTGCAAGAATGATCTTTTACTGAAATAATCATTCTGAAAAGCTGTTGTGTGTTCCACAGTGTTATTCGCTGTACAACAGGACTATCAAAGCCTGACGATACAATCACAGAGTCTATCGTATCGCGCGCTGTCGCCACTGGTGTGAAAGTTAGTGTCGCACCGCATCAACAAACCGCATCGCGTCCGGCGTGTGGAGACCTTTTTATCCTTATTATTATTATTAGTTTATTTAGCAGACGCCTTTATCCAAGGCGACTTACAGAGACTAGGGTGTGTGAACTATGCATCAGCTGCAGAGTCACTTACAACAACGTCTCACCCGAAAGACGGAGCACAAGGAGGTGAAGCGACTCGCTCAGGGTCACACAGTGAGTCAGTGGCTGAGGTGGGATTTGAACCGGGGACCTCCTGGTTACAAGCCCTTTTCTTTAACCACTGGACCACACAGCCCCCTATCCTAAAAAGCTAATCGGAACCTCTGTTGAGTTAGAAGGACAGATCCATCGCTGTAACTACACCAGTTCTGCACGCTACATTACCACTCTGAGAACCAAACGCCCATTTCAATAGAAATATGGATTTTGTCATTTTTGGTTTTTTTTTTAACAAGTAGGTATTTTCATTAAAAGTGGGACCGACCGCTGTCTAAACAACTTCTGCTATGAAAGCAGATCCGGCACCTTCTCTAACTGTATAAAGCAGGATAGGACAGTCAATCCCATGATGCAGTTCCGTACTCAATTACAGGCGCCATTTTTGGAGCCCACTCAGTACTGAATACATTGCGGAGATGCTGTGCTGCAGCGCCAGGATAGACCGGTATTATTTAATAACAATACAAAATAGCGTTAATATGAAGTGACTGACTGTTATTTATGTGAATTAATGCTTGATTATGTCAAGAAACATTTTGCCAGGGTGAGCGTGAATACTTTAAAAGCATTGCGAGCGCGCTGTGAAAGAGCTCTACGGGCTCCAGAATGCGTCACTGTTTACTAACTCCGCCCACTTGTGACATCATTGTCCTATCCTTCTTTATAGAGTCCTAGTACCTTCTGCTGTTCTCTTGTCTTACATATTTTTTAATTGAATTGATCATATTTTTCCACCATTAAGAAACTTCAATATTTATCGTATGGAATACACTGGGTCTTGTAAAAATTTTGTTTTTTTAAATTTATTTTTTTAGATAAATTGATTCCATTTCCAGCTTAAGTTTCCCAAAAAAATAATGTAGAATTAACGGTAAATGTAACTCGTTTGACAATATGAAAACACCCATCAGATCATAAATTGACTGCAGGCAACTGTACCAAAAATGTGACAGCCTACCACTTTCTGACATTACATGGGTCAAGTTTTGGTAGGCGTACCACATTGTGACAATGCACCACTTTCAAAATGATCTAGACAGCATGATCAGAACTGGGCAGACACATGGCAATAAAAATGTGCATTATAAATATCATATGGGAGATACTGAAATTAAGAACATAAGAAAGTTTCCAAACGAGAGGAGGCCATTCAGCCCGTCTTGCTCGCTTGGTTGTTAGTAGCTTATTGATCCCAGAATCTCATCAAGCAGCTTCTTGAAGGATCCCAGGTGTCGGCTTCAACAACATTACTGGGGAGTTGGTTCCAGACTCTCACAATTCTCTGTGTAAAAAGTGCCTCCTATTTTCTGTTCTGAATGCCCCTTTATCTAATCTCCATTTGTGACCCCTGGTCCTTTTTTTTCAGGGTTTTCAGGTCCCCTGGGTCTACATTGTCAATACCTTTTAGGATTTTGAATGCTTGAATCAGATCACTGCGTAGTCTTCTTTTGTTCAAGACTGAACAGATTCAATTTTTAGCCTGTCTGCATACGACATGCCTTTTTAAACCCGGGATAATTCTGGTTGCTTTCTTTGCACTCTTTCTAGAGCAGCAATATCCTTTTTGTAACGAGGTGACCAGAACTGAACACAATATTCTAGGTGAGGTCTTACTAATGCATTGTAAAGTTTTAACATTACTTCCCTTGATTTAAATTCAACACAATATATCCGAAAGATCTTGTTGGCCTTTTTTTTTTTCCCACATTGTCTAGATGAAGACATTTCTGAGTCAACATAAACTCCTAGGTCTTTATCATAGATTCCTTCTTCAATTTTATTCTAGGAGTTTATGTTGACTCAGAAATGTCTTCATCTAGACAATGTGGGGAAGCTATAAAAAAGGCCAACAAGACTAAGACTAATACTGTATTTAGCAAATATGATGCAAAACGTTCATACAACACCTACCCTAATCTTACTTAGTTTGACGACATTCGTATACTGACCAGTAGCCACGTATAGACCGTGTTTAAAAGGATTGTTACTCAAGATTTCAGCACATCATCTTAGTTAAGTCATTGTATTTTATCTTGCTCTTAACTGTTGCTCTGCCTCGCTTCGCCCACGCTACTCCACTACTCCGCTTGCTCCACTGGCTCCCCGATCACCGGGCCACATCCAGTTCAAGACTCTTGTACTTGCACCAGACTGCACCCAGCTACCCAGACCCTCATCTCCCCTGTACCCCCACTGTCTCCGATTCCTGCACTGAAGACTAGCTCTAACCCTTGCTCCATGGTGGAATGACCTTCCTACAGATGTCAGGACTGCCCAGTCCCTGACCACCTTCCGCCTCCTTAAGACTCACCTCTTCAAACAGCACCTGTAGAACTCCTCTGTTTGTATCCTAGGACACTATCACCTTCATGTAAATGTGCTTTATTTTGCTCTTTATCTGCCCCTATTTTACTGCATTTAATCCTGTACTTCAGAATACTGTAATCTGCCAAGTGTTTAACCTGTAGTACTTTGTATTTAATCACATCCTGATGTAACTATCACTATTTAATCATATCCTGATGTAACTATCACTATTATCTGCTGTATTATTGAATTGTGGTTTGTCACACTTGAAAAAAGTTATTGTATTTCTTGCTCTTATTGTTTACTTGTATTGTAACACTTGAAATGTATTTGCTTGATTGTAAGTCGCCCTGATAAGGGCGTCTGCTAAGAAATAAATAATAATAATTGTATTAATTTTGTACTGTGATTCTTGAAATGTATTTTTGTTGACGACGCCCTGGATAAGGGCGTCTGCTAAAATAAATAATAATAATAATAATAATAATAAATAATAATAATTACGTAAGTTCGTTTTAATTCAATGTTACGGTGCGGACACGTCGATAGCTTCACAGCACCGGCGGTATTTTTAACTAATAGTTTCCTAATAAATCATAAATTAATTCAACATCTGTGTACTAACATGCAATGCAAAACTTAAATCAAAAACATTTGCACTTGCAAAATCTGCAGCACTTTTACATTACCCTCTGTTTTGATTTGTTTGAGGTTTGTATTAAAAACAAACGTCCTCCTGTAACATTTACACACAAAAAACGTTTATTATTTTAAAAACAACGCGGTATCGCTTTCCGATACCCGCCACAGTAAATAGCCCCCTCTCCTCTGAATCGATATCAGACACTCTCACCTGCTCCGTGTGTTTTATTTCTTGGATGTTTGTGAGTTTTTATTCCCGGTTTAAAAATTTTAATAATATCCTCTTGAAGCCGGCGGAAGAGACTCGGACGCCGTGTCGCAAACCGGATGTGAGTGTAGGGACGGTCTGTCGTAATGCACGAATCCCGGCTTTACTCTTAAAAAAACACAAAACAGAGAATATTAATTTAAAACACAAATGTTTCACTCTAGTGTTTAATATTACACTTTAAAAACAATTGTGTACGGGCATAAGTACGCCATGCCTGCCCATGCCAGTACTGTGGCTGCTTCCCGGCTTTACCTGCCAGTACTGTCGTGAAAAACGCGTCCTTTACGGTAAAGCGAGAGGCGGCGCCCGAACACGTGGGGTCGCTTTGTGCGGTGCAGGTAATGCTCATGAAAATATGCGATAACAACACAAATAACGTGTTTATAACGTGTATATAGAGCGAAAGACAGGGCTGACAAACGGTAACATGGAGGATCAACTAGAGGTGGAAAACAGCACCAGTTTTGCCAACATTGCTCTAGGGCAACTGTAGTTGTTGCATTTTCTACGGAGGTGGTCGAAGATTGCTGTTCCGATATTGTGGGAGTTTTTATAAAGACGCCCTGTTGTTAACATGCTGACACTTATCCGACAGCTCCAGCGTCGCTTCGTTGTAATATCGGGGTTTTGCGATTATATAATTCCTGGGTCATTTATGTATTGTTTAGCCAGAGCGTGTTGACGTTACGTTTTGTGTACGTTCTTCTGTAAGGTTCGTTTCGGCTTCCTTCCTGTTGAAGCCCCGATGCCACTCCTGGTAAAACAAATTCTATACAGCAGCAGGGGGTTGCATGCGTGATGAAAAACAAACAGAAGACAACAACATCCAAAAAGTTCCAAACAGTGGTTTTGTTACTCATGTAAAATGGCTCATATTTTCAACATGGGCGGCAAAGTGATACTGCAATAATATTGCAAAGTGTTTTGCAGAATTTGAACACAAGAGGGCAGTCGATACCTAAAAGGGAGTTGCTTGAAGCAACGATTTTTCGAAGCGTTTTGTTTACTCGTTCGCTTGATTTCTGTCGGCATCATTGAAGCATCAGTGATACGGTATTGAAACATCAGTGATAAGGTATTGCGTCTCTTGAAGCATCAGTGATAAGGTATTGCGCCTCTTGAAGCATCAGCGATAGGCACTGCGCCTCTTGAAGCATCAGCGATAGGGCACTGCGCCTCTTGAAGCATCAGTGATAGGGCACTGCGCCTCTTGAAGCATCAGTGATAGGAAGCACAGTGATAGGGTCTCTTGAAGCATCAGTGATAGGGCATTGCGGGCTTGAAGCATCAGCGATAGGGCACTGCATCTCTTGAAGCATCAGCGATAGGGCATCATGCCTCTTGAAGCATCAGTGATAGGCATAGGGCACAGTGCTGTCTCTTGAAGCATCAGCGATAGGGCATCAGCGACGCCTCTTGAAGCATCAGCGATAGGGCACTGCGCCTCTTGAAGCATCAGCGATAGGGCATTGCGTCTCATTGAAGCATCAGCGATAGGGCATTGCGTCTTGAAGCTTAGGGCAAAAGCATCAGCGATAGGGCATTGCGTCTCTTGAAGCATCAGCGATAGGGCATGCGCCTCTTGAAGCATCAGTGATAGGGCACCGCGCTCTTGAAGCATCAGGAGGGCACCACGCGCCCTTGAAGCATCAGTCTTGAACCTCGAGCGATAGGGCACTGCGCCTCTTGAAGCATCAGCGATAGGGCATTGGCGCTCTTGAAGCATCAGTGATAGGGCATTGCGCCTCTTGAAGCATCAGCGATAGGGCACTGCGCGCCTTGAAGCATCAGCGATAGGGCACCGCGCCTCTTGAAGCATCAGCGGCACCGCGGAAGCATCAGCTAACCGCGCCTCTTGAAGCATCAGCGATAGGGCATTGCTGTCTCTTGTCAGCTCTGCAGTGAGTTGTGCAGCACTTTGAGGGACGTGGTTTGAACACACACACGGTCTCTGTTGTGCAGGAGAATGATCGCACCCGACACTCTGAAGCCCAGCCTCCTCCGAGCTGCCTGCATTGTAAGTCTAGAGGGCGCTGTTACACATTATACATAGGGCTTCTGTTTTTCAAGTTTGATTGTATTTTTCGGTGCTTATTTTTAGCTACTTTCGTTTTTGATATACTGTATGAATGTTTTCAGTCACTTTCCAAAATGCTTGAGCGTTATTTTTCGTTCTGTCAGAATATGTCTAGTAACTGGACAGGACTTGCACTCTTAAGCTGTCCCTTCTTTCCTTTGCTGTCTTCCGCAGTGAAACCCCTCTGGTCTTGGCACATTCTTCTGGGGTTTTTGTCTGGAGGCATTTTTGTACATTTCGTCCACAGTTCTGTTTTAAATCTGACCGTTAGGAATGACGGGTTCCTGTGTGTGGGTAGAGTTTAAACCTGCCCTCCGCACTGGTCATTGATGGTGCGTTTGCTCTGTCCTGGTTTCTCGCAGGCTCTTGTTGTGAGTGTGTTGATGGTCCCTCTGCTAAGGATTGTGGGATGGTGTGTGTTCTCCATGGTCTCCTGATGGATATGTGTTGATGGTCCTGGATTGTGGGATGGCTCTTGTTGTGAGTGATATGTTGATGGTCCCTCTGTTGTGAGTGTGTTGATGGTCTAAGGATTGTGGGATGGTGTGTGTTTCCATGGTCTCTGATGGATATGTTGTGTCCTGGTTTCTAGGCTCTTGTTGTGAGTGTGTTGATGGTCCCTCTGCTAAGGATTGTGGGGTGGTGTTCTCCATGGTCTCTGATGGATATGCTGTGTCCTGGTTTCAGGCTCTTGTTGTGAGTGTGTTGATGGTCCCTCTGCTAAGGATTGTGGGATGGTGTGTGTTTCCATGGTCTCTGATGGATATGCTGTGTCCTGGTTTCTCGCAGGCTCTTGTTGTGAGTGTGTTGATGGTCCCTCTGCTAAGGATTGTGGGATGGTGTGTTACCATGGTCTCTGATGGATATGGTGTCCTGGTTTCTAGGCTCTTGTTGTGAGGTCCCTTCTGCTAAGGATTGATGGTCCCTCTATTAATGTTGATTGTTTCTATTCTTGGGATGGTGTGTGTTCTCCATGGTCTCTGATGGATATGTTGTGTCCTGGTTTCGCAGGGCTCTTGTTGTGATGGTGTGTTGATGGTCCCTCCACATTGGGATTGTGGGATGGTGTGTTCTCCATGGTCTCTGATGGATATGCTGTGTCCTGGTTTCTGCAGGCTCTTGTTGTGAGTGTGTTGATGGTCCTCTGCTAAGGATTGTGGGATGGTGTGTGTTTCCATGGTCTCTGATGGATATGTTGTGTCCTGGTTTCTAGGCTCTTGTTGTGAGTGTGTTGATGGTCCCTCTATTAAGGATTGTGGGATGGTGTGTTCTCCATGGTCTCTGATGGATATGTTGTGTCCTGGTTTCTCGCAGGCTCTGTTGTGAGTGTGTTGATGGTCCCTCTACTAAGGATTGTGGGATGATGTGTGTTCTCCATGGTCTCTGATGGATATGTTGTGTCCTGGTTTCGGGAGGGCCTTGTTGTGAGGCTCCTCTGCTGGATTGTGGGATGGTGTGTTTCATGGTTGATGGATATCTTAAATCCTGGATTGTGGGATGGTCCCTGTTGTGGGATGGTGTTGATGGTCCTCTGGATGGGATATGTGTTGATGGTCCTGGTTTGGATTGGGGATGGTCTGCTCTGATAATGTTGGAGGCTGTGTGTGCCTGGTCCTGCTAAGGATTGGGATGGTGTGTGTTCCATGGTCTCTGATGGATATGTTGTGTCCTGGTTTCTGGTTTCCCCTGCTAAGATTGTATAAAGTGTTTCATGGTCTCGATGGATATGCTGTGTCCTGTTTCTCGCAGGCTCTGTTGTTGTGTTGATGGTCCCTCTGCAAGGATTGTGGGATGGTGTGTGTTTCCATGGTCTCCTGATGGATATGTTGTGTCCTGGTTTCTCCTCTTGTTGTGAGTGTGTTGATGGTCCCTCTACAAGGATTGTGGATGGTGTGTGTTCTCCATGGTCTACCTGGATATGTTAAACTCTCTCGGTTGTTGTGAGTGTGTTGATGGTCCCTCTGCTAAGGATTGTGGGATTGCGTGTGTTCTCCATGGCCTCTGAAGGATATGCTGCTGGAACGCACTCTGCTGCATTTGTCACCTGCCCCAACGAACAGGTGGCCAAGGAGATTGCACGGTGAGAGAGAGGGGAGGGGAGGGTGGGGAGGGGGGAGACCATTTCTTGAGGGGAGAGAGACCAGGGGAGGAGGGGAGAGAGAGGGAGAGGGGGAGAGAGGGAGAGGAGACCAGGGAGAGAGGAGACAGGGAGGGGGGAGAACCAGGGGGAGGGGGAGAGAGGAAGGGAGAGGGGGGGAGGGAGGGAGACCAGGGAGAGGGGAGACAGAGAGGGGAGAGAGAGGGAGGGGAGGGGAAAAGAGAGGGGGAGAAAGAGGAGAGGGAGAGGGAGGGGAGAGAGGGGGAGAGAGGGAGACAGGGACAGGAGAGGGAGAGGGGGAGAGGGGAGAGACATGGGGAGAGAGGTGGAGAAAGGGGAAGAGGGGAGAGACAGGGGGAGAGAGGGGACAGAGAGACTAAGGGGAGAGGAGAAAAGAAAGAGGGGAGAGACAGGGGAGAGGAGAAAGGGGAGGGAAGAGACAGAGAGAGGGGAGAGGGAGATAGGGGGGGGAAGATGGAGGCAAGATAATGGAAGGGGGGGAAGGGGAGGGATATCAAGAGGAAAGGGGGGGAGGAGGGGGAGAGAGGGATGGGGGAGAGAAGAGGGGAAGAGGGAGAGAGAAGGTGGATAAGGGAGGGGAGAGACAGTGAAAGAAGGGGAGGGGGTCTGATTATGATAATACAAAGATGACATAATTGAGCCTACATTGGGGGTAGATTCAATAATAAAGAACATGCCTGACTCTCTGCATCGCAGTTTAAAACAGGCAACGCATATAAAAGAGGGAAACGCCTTGAAAATGCAATGCAGCTCTGCAGGCCTGTGTTTGTGGCTCCCTGTCCTGTGTGAAGTCATGCTCAGAACTTGACTCTCTCTCTCTCTCTCTCTCTCTCTCCAGGGGGATGGGGGAGAAGAAGTTGGCTGCGTGTGTGAACATCGTCCTAAGATAACGCCTGTGTGAGTGCCAGACCGGTCTCGTATACAAGTTTAACAGCACCGATGCAGCACTGCAGGATTATTATTATTATTATTATTATTATTAATAATTTCTTAGCAGATACCCTTATCCAGGGCGACTTACAGTCGTAAACAAAAATACATTTTCAAGAATCACAGTACAAGTAATAATACAATTAAGGCAAGATGAATACAATGACTTTGTTCTAGCAAGTACAAGAATATGACAAAATCCGATTCAATAACGGAGCAGATAACAGTGTCAGTGACAGTTACATCAGGATATAATTAAATACAAAATACTACAGATTAAATAACACTTGACAGATTACAGTACTGTGAAGTATAGGATTAAATGCAGTAAAATAGGGGCAGATAAGAGCAAGTAGCACATTGAGGAAGAGGATAAGTGTCTTCGCAGGATGCAAATCAAATACTGCCGTTCGTGGGCAACACTGAGTCATTCTGCTGGAGTAACATCCTGTACTGCAGATAGCATGCACACACAACTCAGAAAACACTGGAATAAAAGACTACAGAGGTAACAGCTGCACAGTGTTTGACCCGTTTCTTAGAAATGTTTGGAAACGGATCTCCAGTCCTTTTTACGCCCTGCAAAACAGATTCAGTTTTCGTGGCTCAGTCCTTGAAGCTCTGCTGGGATTAGTCTGGTCTCGTAGCTCAGTCCTTGAAGCCCTGCTGGGATTAGTCTGGTCTCAGAGCTCAGTCCTTGAAGCCCTGCTGGGATTAGTCTGGTCTCGTAGCTCAGTCCTTGAAGCTCTGCTGGGATTAGTCTGGTCTCTCTTCTTAGCTCAGTCCTTGAAGCCCTGCTGTTTAGTCTGTGTTGTCTGCAGGTACGAATGGCAGGGGAAGATCTTGAGGACAGCGAGGTCTTGATGGTGAGATTACATTTTTATTATGTTCAACAAATCGCCTGCAGCCCTGAAGCACACACACACACACACACACACACAAAAAACTACAGCCCTTTATTTGTGGTGTTTATTTCTGAAAAGAGTACAAAAGATACAGAAATAAATCTTCATCTGGATAACTAATCTTGTGATCTCAACGTAACACATTTTAAAATATTTGTATTCCTGTCCTTACCCATATAAAATTTTGGTCTCGTAATAAAAGCATAGAAAAGTGGGATTAAAGTCAGAGAAAGCTAAAGCATCAGGGAAGAAAAGCACAGAGAGGTCTGGTAAAGCATAGGGGAGTCCTTGAAGCACAGAGAGGTGTGGTAAAGCTGGGAAGCATTGTAAAGCACAGAGAGGTCTGGCCCTGCATTTCTCTTCTGTGTAAAGCTGCAGAGGTCTGGTAAAGGCAGGGAAGATTGTAAAGGACAGAGAGGTCTGGTAAAGATAGGGAAGCATTACAAGGAGGTTATTATGTAAGGAAGCAATTGGAAACACAGAGCCTGTTGCACACACAAGCATTATACTGCACAGAGAGGTCTGGTAAAAAAAAATCCTGTAAGCACTTTATTTGTGGTGTTTATTTCTGAGCATTGTAAAGTACAAAGATACAGAAATAAGTCTTCATCTGGAAAACAGAATCTTGTAATCTCAAAGCATTGTAAAAGCACATTTTAAAATATTTGTATTCTTCCTTGTCTATAAAAGTATAAAAGCATTGAAAGAGCACAGAGACAACGGTAAGCACACAGGAAGCATTGTAAAGCACAGGGAGGTCTGGTAAAGCATAGGGAAGCATTGTAAAGCACAGAGAGGTCTGGTAAAAGCATAGGAAGCATTGTAAGCACAGGAGGTCTGGTAAAGCATAGGGAAGCATTGTAAAGCACAGAGGTCTGGTAAAGCATGGGAAGCATTGTAAAGCACAGGAGGTCTGGTAAAGCATAGGGAAGCATTGTGTAGCACAGAGGTTCTGGTAAAGCATAGGGAAGCATTGTAAAAGCACAGAGAGGTCTGGTAAAGCATAGGGAAGCATTGTAAAAGCACAGAGGTCTGGTAAAGCATGGGAAGCATTGTAAAGCACAGAGGTCATTGTAAAAACAGAGGTCTGGTAAAAGCATAAGGCAAAGCTCTGGTAAAGCATAGGAAGCATTGAAAGCATTGGGAAGCATTATGCCAAAACACAGAGAGATCTAAAGTAAAAGCATAGGGAAGCATTGTAAAAGCACAGAGAGGTGTGGTAAAGCATAGGGATGCATTGTAAAGCACAGAGGTATGGTCTGCATTGTAAAACACAGAGAGGTCTGGTAAAGCATAGGGAAGCATTGTTAAAACACAGAGAGGTCTGGTAAAGCATAGGAAGCATTGTAAAGCACAGAGGTCTGGTAGAGGTCATTGTAAAGCATAGGGAAGCATTGGAAGCATTGTAAAGCACAGAGAGGTCTGGTAAAGCATAGGAAGCATTGTAAAGCACAGAGAGGTCTGGTAAAGCATAGGGAAGCATTGTAAAAGCACAGAGGTCTGGTAAATCATAGGGAAGCATTGTAAAGCACAGGGGTCTGGTAAAGCATAAGGAAGCATTGTAAAGCACACAGAGGTCTGGTAAAGCATAGGGAAGCATTGTAAAGCACAGAGAGGTCTGGTAAAGCATAGGGAAGCATTGTAAAAGCACAGAGAGGTGTGGTAAAGCATAGGGAAGCATTGTAAAGCACAGAGAGGTCTGGTAAAGCATAGGGAAGCATTGTAAAGCACAGAGAGGTCTGGTAAAGCATAGGGAAGCATTGTAAAGCACAGAGAGGACTGGTAAAGCATAGGGAAGCATTGTAAAGCACAGAGGTCTGGTAAAGCATAAGGAAGCATTGTAAAGCACAGGGAGGTCTGGTAAAGCATAGGGAAGCATTGTAAAGCACAGAGAGGTCTGGTAAAGCATAGGGAAGCATTGTAAAGCACAGAGAGGCCTGGTAAAGCATAGGGAAGCATTGTAAAGCACAGAGAGGTCTGGTAAAGCACAGGAAGCATTGTAAAGCACAGAGAGGTGTGGTAAAGCATGAGGAAGCATTGTAAAGCACAGAGAGGTCTGGTAAAGCATAGGAAGCATTGTAAAGCACAGAGAGGTCTGGTAAAGCATAGGGAAGCATTGTAAAAGCACAGAGAGGTCTGGTAAAGCATAGGGGTGCATTGTAAAGCACAGAGAGGTCTGGTAAAGCATAGGGAAGCATTGTAAAGCACAGAGAGGTCTGGTAAAGCATAGGGAAGCATTGTAAAGCACAGAGAGGTCTGGTAAAGCATAGGGAGGCATTGTAAAGCACAGAGAGGTCTGGTAAAGCATAGGAAGCATTGTAAAGCACAGAGAGTCTGGTAAATCATAGGAAGCATTGTAAAGCACAGAGAGGTGTGGTAAAGCATAGGGAAGCATTGTAAAGCACAGAGAGGTCTTAATTAGGAGCAGACTGAACGTTTTCTATAAAACATCATTTGAGTCTGTGATGTCTGTATCGATATCATTGGTATATTCTCTGTTTGTATGTTCTTTTATAAAAACATGACTTTATGAACTCAGCACTGCCCCCTACACCCATTGCATCATCATCCAATTCTGTCCTATCAGAGCTGTGTAATGTTTCGTTGATCAATCACATAGAAAGAATATGCAAGGCTTAAATCTGATAGCTGCTTTAACAGTAAGAGATTGTTCCCAACTTGGCACATTTTATGTTGACTCAGAAATTTCTTCATCTAGACAATGTGGGGAAGCTATAAAAAAGGCCAACAAGATGCTCGGATATATTGTGAGAAGTGTTGAATTTAAATCAAGGGAAGTAATGTTAAAACTTTAATTTTTTAATTGGCCGGGATAATTCTGGTCGCTCTTCTTTGCACTCTTTCTAGAGCAGCAATATCCTTTTTGTAACGAGGTGACCAGAACTGAACACAATATTCTAGGTGAGGTTACTAATGCATTGTAAAGTTTTAACATTACTTCCCTTTATTTAAATTCATCACAATATATCCGAACATCTTGTTGGCCTTTTTATAGCTTCCCCACATTGTCTAGATGAAGACATTTCTGAGTCAACATAAACCCTAGATCTTTTTCATAGATTCCTTCTTCAATGTCATTAGAGAGAAGCTGGTGGCAGTCCAGTGCTCTTCTCCTAGTCTAATCTGTTGCAATTTCCTTTTTTCTTAGATGATTAAAACCAGAACATCCAAAGTTCCAGCCTTGGCAGAATATGTCCGGTAAATATCGAACCCTGTCCCTCTGAACTGAGCTGAGGGGAGAGTTAGACTAGAGGTCTTCAAGATAAATATCTAACCCTGTCCCTCTGAACTGAGCTGAGGGGAGAGTTAGACTAGAGGTCTTCAAGATAAATATCTAACCCTGTCCTCTGAACTGAGCTGAGGGGAGAGTAGACTAGAGGTCTTCAAGATAAATATCGAACCCTGTCCCTCTGAACTGAGCTGAGGGGAGAGTTAGACTAGAGGTCTTCAAGATAAATATCTAACCCTGTCCCTCTGAACTGAGCTGAGGGGAGAGTTAGACTAGAGGTCTTCAAGATAAATATCTAACCCTGTCCCTCTGAACTGAGCTGAGGGGAGAGTTATTCTCAGAGGTCCCAAGATAAATATCTAACCCTCCAGAACTGACAGAGGGGGAGTTAGACTAGAGGTCTGAGATAAATAACTAACCAGCCTCTGGACTGAGCTGAGGGGAGGTGAGAGATCTTCAAGCCTGATCTCCAGTCCTCTGAACTGAGCTGAGGGAGTTAGGTGAGTTTAAGATAAATGTGAACCCAGTCCCTCTGAACTGTTGAGGGGAGAGAGGTCTTCAAGATAAATGATCTTACCCCGTCCTCTGAACTGAGCTGGGTGAGTTTAGCTTCTGATCTCCAGTCCCTCTGAACTGAGCTGAGGGGAGAGTTAGGTGAGTTTAGCTAAATAACCCAGCCTCTGAACTGGGCTGAGGGAGAGTTAGACTAGAGGTTGGGTGAGTTTCTAACCTGTCCTCCAACTGAGCTGAGGGGAGTTAGACCAGAGGTGATTTAGCCCTGTGAACTCCAGCTCAACTCCATCCTTGGAGAACTGAGGTTAGCTCTCTCGAGATTGGGGTGAGTTTCTCTCTGATCTGCAGCTCTCAAAGTTGGGGTGAGTTTCGCTCTGATCTCCAGCTCTCGGAGTTTAGTTGGAACCCAGCTCTCGGTTTTGAGCTTTCGTGAACTGCAGCTCGGTTGGGGAGTTTCACTCTGATCTGCAGCTCTCGGGTTGGGTGAGGTTCACTCTGATCTCCAGCTGTGAACTCCCAGCTCTCGGTTGGGTGAGTTTCGCTCTGATCTCAGCTCGGAAGTTGGGTGAGGTTTAGCTGTGAACCCAGCTCCAGATCTCCAGCTCGGGTTGGGGTGAGTTTAGCTGTGAACTCCAGCTCTCGGGTTGGGTGAGTTTCGCTCTGTTCTGAACCCCTCGCTGTGTCTCTCTCAGCTCTGTTCATCCCTATGAAGTGGCCGAGGTGATCAGCCTGCCCATTGATCAGGGGAACCCTCCTTACCTGAAGTGGCTGGGAGACTCTGTGCCGGAGTAAAGCTGCAGTGAACAGATCCCCACAGGACCCTGCGAGGAGCGTTCTGCATGACTCACAAAGCATCTGCTAACAAGAACTAATATTATTGGCTTCCCCTTTTTCAATATCATTTTGTTTGATTACATGATGTTAAAAACAATATCTAAATCCTCAATTCTGAAATTCTAGGTGATGTTAATGTTTTGGCCATAACTGTAGTACAAACCCATGCATATGTTGTTAAAGATAGCGATATATTTTTCATTAAACGCAATATTGTTGTTATTTAAAAACCTGTAGTAAACATAAAGAGATATACAGCAGTCTGTTGTAAAGTCTATTATTTACGATGGAAGTTTGATTCAGTTTCCAATATAAACCTGTGTTAGAAATCTGTGTTGTGTGAAAGGTGAATGTTTCCATTCTTTGATCAATTGTCAGAAAATATTGATATTATCAATCGATATGAAACGTATAGCATTTAATATTTAGAGAAAAAACATGCATTTGATCTCCCAAATAAAAATAGATACCCTTTTATTCCAGTCTAAAGTCAGCTTACTAAAGATTAATTATATGTGTGTGTGTGTGTGTCTGTGGATCAGTACCTGTGTGTGTTTGTGTGTGTGTCAGTACCTGTGTGTGTGCGCTTGTCTGTGTCTCAGTGTGTGTGTGTCTCAGTGTGTGTGTGTGTGCCTCAGTGTGTCTCAGTGTGTGTCTCAGTGCCTGTGTGTCTCACTACCTGTGTGTGTGTCTCAGTGTGTGTGTCTGTGCCTCAGTGTGTCTCAGTGTGTGTGTGTGTATCTCAGTGTGTGTCTCTCATTGTGTGTCTCAGTGTGTGTGTGTGTGTGTGTCTCAGTACCTGTGTGTCTCAGTACCTGTGTGTGTGTCTCAGGGTGTGTGTGTGTCTCAGTCTGTGTGTGTGTCGGTGTGTGTGTGTGTGTCTCAGTGTGTGTGTGTGTGTGTCTCAGTGTGTGTGTGTCTGTCTCAGTGTGTGTCTCAGTGTGTGTGTGTGTGTGTCTCAGTGTGTGTGTGTGTCTCAGTGTGTGTGTGTGTGTCTCAGTGTGTGTGTTTGTGTCTCAGTGTGTGTTTGTTTCTCAGTCACTTCAAGTCATGCAAAGAGCATTTCAAGTGGAGCGATAAAGTGGAGCGAAGCGATCAAAAGGCCAAGTTAGAAGCAAGAATTGTGTGAATCTTGAACCCCAGCACCTTTCCAAGTGTGCCTATTTGCTTGATGCCTGACAAGATTGACCTGATTGCTTCCTGACTTGGGCTTCTGTGTTTGATATCACCCTTTAAACGGCTGGTGCGTTTTTTGTAGTGTTTTTCTACATTGACAATGTTTTGTCGTGGGATTGAGAGGAGAAAACGTGTTTGAAAATCGAATCGAGAGTCTCTATACAGCTCAAGAGTTTAGCTGTTTTCACCGTGTTGCAGCGGCAAACCAAATCACTTAGAATTACCATCTGTACCAAAAGACTGAAACACTCTTACATCAAATGTGAAAAAACGTAAATACACCTCTTATACAATAATGAGATATAAGTCGCCAAACTAAGGTCAAATTGTTATTCTCCTCCTTCTTCCTCTTCAGTCTGCTTTTAAGGGTGTGTAGCGACTTTTCAAACAGAAAAGCTACAATAACTGACATCTACCAATCCTGTGATTCCACATGTTGGTCAACGTCAAAACAAACCAGGGAATGCAAACAGTTTGATATCCACACCATTTATATTAAACAATGGATTTATGTTTTAAAACAGCACATATCGCAGGAAAAAAATAAATACCGTGGTTTGCTCTCGCATCATGACATTCTTGAAGAGCACACGACCTTACCCGCCAAGCCGCTGCACAGGTGTTGAAATCGTTCATTTTTTAAGCTATATCCAAGCTCACCAGCTTTCACTGAAAACCTAGAAGGTGCTGCTTTCAGTTCAGAAATGTTCTATTTCTGTTTGAAAATCTCCCGTTTCCTGTTTGTTTGGTAGATACCATAGAATAGAATTGCACACAAAGAGTGGCATGTAGCTTCCATGTCTAAATCTCTGATCTCTGATAAATTGTGGATCCTCGTTTAATTAAAAAAATAAATAAAGGAATCATTTATTTGTTAGAAATAAATAAATGATTTAAACAAATGCATCGAGGAATAAATACATTTAGAAATAAATATTAAATAAATAAATGCAGAAATGAATACATGTTTATATTATAAATGTATAAATAAATTAATAAATAGCAAGCTAGAAAACTACATGTCATATTAATTGATTTGGCTGATGCTTATCCACAGCAATTGACATTTATATACCTATATAAAAAGTACAAGTTTAATGTAAATATATATATATATATATATACAGTATATATATATTTACAACCTTTTTTTTCAATTTCTTAAAGCACTGAGTTTTTTAGTATTCAGCCGATGAAGGACTTGTAGTCCGAAATGTCCTGATAATTGACTTGCAATCAGTTATTCTACCTTTTTAAGTACCTGAAATATCCTTTTCTCTTCTCTTTTCTTATTGATCATTTTGGTACACAGCCGTTTTCCTTTTTCTCAATCTTTATATATATATTGCAGCGTGTGGAGTAGCGGTCAGGGAGCTCTGGACTCTTGACCCGGAGGTCGTGGGTTCAATCCCAGGTGGAGGGACACTGCTGTTGTACCTTGAGCAAGGTGCTACCTAGATTGCTCGGTAAAACCCAACTGTATAAATGGGGAATTGGATGTAAAATAATGTGGATATCTTGTAAGAATTGTAAGTCACCCTGGATAAGAGCGTCTGCTAAGAAATAAATAATAATAATAATAATAATAATAATAATAATAATAATAATAATAATAATAATAATGAATGGTAGTTCCTCATACGTTAGAAATACTTGTGTGAAGCTGCGGAGATTTCACAGCGAGACACGAGTGATCCGTCGCTTGCAGTCCTGTGCTCCTGACTGGAGGGTTGTGACTTCAATCCCAGCTGGGGGTCACGTTGCTGTTTCACCCAGATTGCTCCACTAAAAAAACCGACTGTATAAATGGTAATTGTATGTCACAATTGTAAGTTGGCCTGGATAAGTGTGTCTACTAAAAAATAAAAAGATCTTAATAATATATGTTTGGTTGGTACTTGGATGGGAGACTGTCTGGCAATACCAGGTACTAAAACCTTCTTTGAAGTTCTTGTTTAATTAACAAATAGTAGATTAAACACCAAATGAGCTGATTTGCTTTTTAATGTATTGATGCCATTTTTAATCATTTAATATATAAGCTATATTTTTTTTCTAGTCTATGATTTTGCCCGCTTGAGTCTCTTTAGACAAACCTCTCCTCTGCTGTTATAATATTGGATAAACGTTTTGAATTGGTTTTTACTCTAGCAATGTTCATTTCTGTCTCTCTCTCCGCCTTTCTTCCTTTTGACTTGTGTTTGCAGCTCCAAACAGGAGGAGTGGCAAACACTGTTGCAGCAGCAAAGGTCATTCAAAATGATCTCGACAGCATTCAGAACTGGGCAGACGATGGCAAATGACATTCTAATAGAGGAAAGTGGAAGTCCTGCATGGCAATACATTTCTCCCCTTCCTTTCTATATTGCTTTTTCAATTGTGGGCTCTAGTTTTTATTTAACATCGCTGGTCCCTTTGTCCCTCTGGATTGAAAACCACAACAAAACATCTAGAGAATGGATGGAATGGGCAAAAACATCACTGCTGTTTCTCTTAAAGCGTGTTTATTTATTTCTAATATCAACCCTGTCTTAATACTGTATCAATTCTGAATATGAATATAGCTGAGATATTAATTGTAGGTAATACTTAGAATACCAGATCCACATTTAGCATTAAAAAAGCAATCCATGTGATTTCTTTACCAGTCGCTTCATTATTTTGTGTATCAGCCTCCACAAAAGTCGAAAGCAAAGGGTATACTGTAATGATGCTCCAGTCAGTCTGCCGGACTGCACCTGAACCATCTTAAAAACACGAAGCCTCCAATAAGCTCATTTGTAAAGTTAGTAAAGAATGGCTATATAATCTAAGGAAGCTGAATGTGAACCCTAGCTAGAGCAACGAGAGGGAGAGAGGGGCGGGCAGAAGGAGGGGGGAGACGCCAGGGCAACCGGACTCCTGAACATTCCACTCCGCTGAGCAGAGACCCGTTAGGATTTAAAAATGCGAAAGTTCAATACCGTAGTATGGGCTACCAGAAATGAGGAGAAAATAAATACAGCTTTTTATAATGTGTGCATTCAGATATCAATATTACAATCTTAAATCTCTTATAGATTTAACATTTAGCTAAATATTTAACTAAATAAATCTTTAATAGATTTAACATTTAGTTAAAAAAATTAACTAGCAGTTAAATCTGAATTTGTATGCAATGAGCTGCGCCCGGCTTAGTGCTTTCCACTAATTTGATTGGCTCTTGTAATGTTAAAATTTGCATGTTAACCAATTAGCATAACATAATTGTGTGTCTCAATGTGTGTTCCGTGTGTTTTGTGTGTTTGTCATACCTGTGTGTGTCAGTACCTGTGTGCGTGTCGAACTGCTGTCTGTGTGTGTCTCTGTGTGTGTGCGTGTCAGTATCTGTGTGTGTGTCAGTACCTCTGTGTGTGTGTGTCTGTGTGTGTGCGTGTCAGTATCTGTGTGTGTGTCAGTACCTCTGTGTGTGTGTGTCTGTGTGTGTGCGTGTCAGTATCTGTGTGTGTGTCAGTACCTCTGTGTGTGTGTTTGTGTGTCAGTACCTGTGTGTGTTAGTATCTGTGTAAAGGTTGCATCTGTGTGTGTGTCAGTACCTAATATTATTGTTAGTATCTGTGTGTGTGTTAGTATCTGTGTGTGTGCGTGTCAGTACCTCTGTGTGTGTGTGTCTGTGTGTGTGTCTTAGTGTGTGTTTGTGTCTCGGTGTGAGTGTGTGTGTCTCAGTGTGTTTAAAAATGCGAAATCAGATCTCTTAGCTAGATTTATCATTGAGTTAAATATTTAACTAGCAGCTAAATCTGGAGTTTGTATACAAATGAGCTCCTCCTGCTTCGAGCTTTCACGCGATTTGATTGGCTCTTGTAATGTTGAAATTTGAATATTTACCAATTAGCATAACATAAGTGCATAGCATAAGTGTGTGTGTCTGTCAGCGTGTGTCTGTACCTGTGTGTGCATGCGTGTGTGTGTCAGAACCTGTGTGTGTGTGTGTGTGTGTGTGTCAGTACCTGTGTGTGTGTGTGTGTGTATGTTTATACCTGCAGAAATCTGTGTTGTGTGAAAGGTGAATTTTTCCATTTTTGATAAATCAGCAAAAATATTGTTATTATCAATCGATACAAAACGTATAGCATTTAATATTTAGAGAAACATGCTGTGGTGGCTTCTGTTTAATGAATTTTGCACTTCTGAGTTTTGGCTGGATACTCGGACGTCACGACTCATCCAAATGATCCTGCTTATAATAATTTGAGACGCGTAGACTCAATATTTAAAACAGTAAGTTTGAATTACTTACAACCATCTGTCTCACGGATGGAACATCCCTTCAGATACAGTAACTCTTAAACTTCAATCCTTCACGATAAGGTTGAAAAACTGTATTTTGCTTCCAGCCGAACTCCAACTGCATCATTTCTCCTCTGTCACTTTAGTTCAACCCCTTCTGCACTATATTTAACAACCACTAGAGGGCGCTGTGAGCAAAGTTATCTGAAACCAAACCAACATTCACATCATTACTCATTATAATTGCATTTCGCCTCCCTACACATTTGATCTCCCCAAATAAAAATAGATGCCTTTTATTCTAAAGTCAAACTAAAGATTAATTATATATGTGTGTGTGCGTGTGTGTGTCAGTACCAGTGTGTGTGTGTCGGTACCTGTGTGTGTGTACCTGTGTGTGTGTGTGTGTGTGTGTCGTGTCACCACCTGTGTGCTGTGTGTGTGTGTGTCTTAGTACCTGTGTGTGTGTGTGTGTCACTACCTGTGTGTGTGTGTGTGTGTGGGTCACCACCTGTGTGTGTGTGTGTGTGTGTGTGTGTGTGTGTGCGTGCGACAAGTGGGTCAGTACCTGTGTGTCTCTGGGAGATATATTTTTTGTCTCAAGTCCCTCCCGCGCCCCACATAACTGATGTAAAATAAAAACAACTCCTCAGAACTCTTCATGACGAGGGACATGTTAATAAAAAACATCAACCATGGCGATTGTGTTGATAAAAGATATCGCAGGAATAAGTCCAGGCAGCAGAAACTCCAGGGAAAGCGGCGTTGTGTTTTAAAACCTGTCACAGCCCGGCTCTGAAGAACAACAAAACACAAAACAAAGAGATTTATTATCGAGGCTCTAATAATTTGAAAATTGTTTATTACATTCTCTTCATAACCTCTCTGTAAGGTTAATACACAACCAGTCAGATACAGAACAATGAATTTTTGATAATTTACTCAGTTATTGATTAAAAAAAAAAAAAAAGAAA
>CM072692.1:17523953-17544619 GCA_036884735.1 Huso huso | reverse complement strand
TAAAGACCTGTATGAAATAGGCTGGTCTGGTTGGTATAGTTTAGTTACAAAGACCTGTGAAATTACAGGCATTACAGGGTTAGGATTATACAGTAAAGTCTGTATTAGTGTCCACCTGAACCAAGCAGTCAACCATTTCTAACATGTAAAGCCCACATACAGATAGCTGAGATCTGCCTTTTATTAAACAGACCCATTTTAAAGGGAGTTCAGCTTAAATCTTACTTGCTGTGCACCTCCATTCACTAGCAGTGATATCAGGGATGTGTTTTTTCATACTTTCTGAAAAGGAAAAATAATCTGCTGTCTGTTTGTTTCAGCACTAGTAAAACACTCCTGAGTTATTCAGTGTATTTGAAACTTTGGAATATAAAACTTTCTGTTTGATGTTTCAGAAAGGAGTAAATGCCCGTTCAATCTGAAAACATCCTGGGTTAAAGAAAGCTCTACTTGCACTTCCCAGCTCATTTCATCTAGATAGAGTTTATTATATCCTGCACTTCTATCACAACTGCATATTATATGTGAGATCTACACAGTGTATTGAAGTGCATGGCAGGTCATTTTTTTCATGGAATTATTTAATTTGCTTAAAAGTTATTTCATCAGCCTTTCATGACTTTTCAAATACACACACACACACTAGCACATGTTACTCACACACACACACACACACACGCACACACACGCACACTGGCACATGTACTGACACACACACAGACACAGCTTCCAGTAACAAGCCATTCAGTCTTATTAATGCAATGTATAGCCCCAAGGTTTAATATTTTTTTTGATCACACTGTTTTATGGCAGCTGTATAATAAATGATGTAGATATATGATACAGAACTGGAATAAGGTACAAAGTTCTGTTTTGGTCAGTCTGCTATATACAGTTTTTTTTGTTTTTATGATGAGTGAACACAGCATGCTCTGGATTTCGTGAGGGGGCAGGGTTAGGGTTACACTTTGTTTACCTGATGTATTTGGAGGTTAGACAACACTGTGAGAGCTCATTGAGGCAGCGCGGTGTGTGGAAGGGTGTGGGTATTCACTGACACAGGAGACAGAAGTTGTAATTGAAACACTTCAGGTGCTCAGTTTTATTTAGTTTAATCGTATGATTGCACTGATTTGTTTTAGCCCGCAGAGGGGCACTGTTGTCCGTGGTCACCACACATTAATGGTATCCAGAACCTACGGGAATACCATGGCAGGGTACTCAATACAGGTCAGGGCACTTTCGCAGTTGCTCAAAACAATGAAAACGAAAAGTAAAAAGAAACAGGGAAAATAAAACAGTAATGAAGACTACAAATAAATGTGCTACACTTCAGCGTGATCTTCCCTAGTCGTCGCTACCTGTAAGAGGTTCCGTCCGACTCCGGGTCTCCGTCCTACTCTCCGCTGTTCCTCAGCTAGGTTAAAACACACCATCGGGGGTCTGCCCACGGATTCCCAATCTCTCTCTATCTTCAGATTCTCAGTGAGGTTTTTCTCCCATCCGTCGGCTGGTCTTGCCGAGCAGCGTAACCGCTTGCTCGTTGTTCAGGTCTAAAGGGGCAGATCTGAGGAAACAGCAGAGTATTAATTTATAGGATCAGCAATCCCTAAAACCCGCCTCCCAGCCACTCAGAGGAGGGAAAGCGCACACCCTCTTCCCCACCTCTGTGTCTTCGCCATGACTGGCAGGCAGATCCCCCTTCCTGCAGCATCGCGGCATACGTGAGACGGCCAGTCCAGATCTCTCCGTTACAGGGTGCTCTTTAATAGCAGCACAAACTTTAATATACAAAGTGAATCTAAACAAGAAGATGACTGCAGTTATGATAACTGTGATATTTCAGATCCATATCTAATTTCTTTGATGTATATCTTCTTTATAGTGTGTATATAGGAGGCTGTGTGGTCCAGTGGTTAAAGAAAAGGTTTGCAAACCAAGAGGTCCCCGGTTCAAATCCCAGCTCACTCACTGACTCATTGTGTGACCCTGAGCAAGTCACTGAATCTCCTTGTGCGTCCGTTTTTCGGTGAGACGTTTAAGTGACTCTGCAGCTGATGATTAGTTCACACACCTAGTCTCTGTAAGTCGCCTTTGGATAAAGACGTCTGCTAAATAATAATAAAGTATATACAGATATATAACTTCAAAAAGTCTGTTTTTATGATTTGAGATAGTTAATAACAAAAGACACCATTGCATGCAATCCCATTCATTATGGGTCTGGCTCACTTTTTAATAAGGTTTGCATTTTACCAGAAGAACAATACACAGATAGCACATTGAATATGATGTAATGGATGAGAAAATAAAATCAAATTGTGGAAACTATTGAATGCTGGGTCTGTGAAAAGCTGGAATAGGTGTGTAACAGGAGAGATCTGTGCTGACTGTCTGGCTTACGCGTGGTTCTGCAGGAAGAGGGCAGCAGCCTCATAAGATCCACCTGTCAATCATGACGATGACACGGAGAGGTTGGGTGGAAGGTGCGCTGGCTTTTTTCTCTCTCTGAGTGGCTGAGGCGGGCCTTGGGGGGTTGCTCAGCCCATAAGAACTGTCTTGGTTATGCATTCGGTGGCCATGACCAGGATACCCAGTGACGCTTGGCGGAGGGACGCCAGTGCAAACAAAGATCAGGCAGGAACAACAGTGCAAACAAAGACCAGGCAGGAACGCCAGTGCAAACAAAGACCAGGCAGGAACGCTAGTGCAAACAAAGACCAGGCAGGAACGCCAGTGCAAACAAAGACCAGGCAGGAACGCCAGTGCAAACAAAGACCAGGCAGGAACGCCAGTGCAAACAAAGACCAGGCAGGAACGCCAGTGCAAACAAAGACCACGCAGGAACACCAGTGTAAACATAGACCAGGCAGGAACACTAGTGCAAACAAAGACCAGGCAGGAACGCCAGTGCAAACAAAGACCAGGCAGGAACGCCAGTGCAAACAAAGACCAGGCAGGAAACGCCAAAGTAACAAAGACCACGCAGGAACGCCATAGTGCAAACAAAGACAGGCAGGAACGCCAGTGCAAACAAAGACCAGGCAGGAACGCTAGTGCAAAAAAAAGACCAGGCAGGAACAACGGTGCAAACAAAGACCAGGCAGGAACACCAGTGCAAACAAAGACCAGGCAGGAACACCAGTGCAAACAAAGACCAGGCGGGAACACCAGTGCAAACAAAGACCAGGCAGGAACGCCAGTGCAAACAAAGACCACGCAGGAACACCAGTGTAAACATAGACCAGGCAGGAACACCAGTGCAAACAAAGACCACGCAGGAACGCCAGTGCAAACAAAGACCAGGCAGGAACACCAGTGCAAACAAAGACCAGGCAGGAACGCCAGTGCAAACAAAGACCACGCAGGAACACCAGTGCAAACAAAGACCAGGCAGGAACGCCAGTGCAAACAAAGACCAGGCAGGAACGCCAGTGCAAACAAAGACCACGCAGGAACGCCAGTGTAAACAAAGACCAGGCAGGAACGCAGTGCAAACAAAGACCAGGCAGGAAACGCTAGTGTAAACAAAGACCAGGCAGGAACGCCAGTGCAAACAAAGACCACGTAAGAGGAAACACCAGTGTAAACATAGACCAGGCAGGAACACCAGTGCAAACAAAGACCAGGCAGGAACACCAGTGCAAACAAAGACCAGGCAGGAACACCGGTGTAAACAAAGACCAAGCAGGAAACGCCAGTGCAAAACAAAGACCAGGCAGGAACACCAGTGCAAACAAAGACCAGGCAGGAACACCAGTGCAAACAAAGACCAGGCAGGAACGCCAGTGCAAACAAAGACCAGGCAGGAACGCCAGTGCAAACAAAGACCACGCAGGAACACCAGTGTAAACATAGACCAGGCAGGAACACCAGTGCAAACAAAGACCAGGCAGGAACACCAGTGCAAACAAAGACCAGGCAGGAACACCAGTGTAAACAAAGACCAAGCAGGAACGCCAGTGCAAAAACAAAGACCAGGCAGGAACACTAGTGCAAACAAAGACCAGGCGGAACACCAGTGCAAACAAAGACCAGGCAGGAACGCCAGTGCAAACAAAGACCAAGCAGGAACACCAGTGCAAACAAAGACCAGGCAGGAACACCAGTGCAAACAAAAGACCAGGCAGGAAACGCCAGTGCAAACAAAGACCAGGCAGGAACGCTAGTGCAAACAAAGACCAGGCAGGAACACCAGTGGTTGGAGAGAGAACGAAACAGGTAAGCACGGCTGAGGAAGACAGCCCGCCTTAAATAAATAAAACAAGAATACAAATAAATTGTTACGCACCTGAGGGGATGTGTGAGATACGGGAACTCTGGCCACCCCAGTGTATAGAGAATAGCTGAGCGCAGGATGGAGACCCGAGCTGACCAGCTCAGCGGCAGTGGGGGCTCTGTGTAAGCAGCACCTTTATTTCGTAGTTTTATTGCTGTGTTTTATTTACTCTTTTTATTTCATTATTATTTCAGAGCACCTGTGCGTGCTGATGGATACAAAGTGCAACCCCAGCTTACCATCGTTGGTATATTATTATTAATTTCTTAGCAGACCCCTTATCCAGGGGCGACTTATAATTGTTACAAGATATCACATTATTTTTACATACAATTACATTATTATTTTTTTTTTACATACAATTCCCCATTTATACAGTTGGGTTTCTACTGGAGCAATCTAGGTAGTACCTTGCTCAAGGGTACAGCAGCAGTGTCCCCCCACCTGGGACTGAACCCACGACCCTCCGGTCAAGAGTCCAGAGCCCTGACCACTATTGTGGAGTAGTGGGAGTTGCAGCACCAGCATCATCTGGCGACAAATAATAAAAAAACTACCTAAATAAGACTGGGCACCTGAGCGGTGTGTTGCAAATAAAACCTTGTGTCTCCCGTGTGTGTCGGTGAATTGCCTCCACCCTTCCACATGGTGGAACTCGAGCTTTTGCTGACAGCACTGTTGTGTGAAACCTCAAACTCACTACCGTCGGGTTTCAATAAAGTCTAAATTGTATTTTCTATACATTAATTTCCCAACAGATATTCTAGACTCATATCTGTTTGGAAAAGCAGCTACATTTTGAATAAGCATGTTTTTATGGGATTGATAAATAATAATAATATATATTTTTAATTTTATTGTTTTATCAATGAAGACCCAATTATTGATAAAACCAATCATAATTGATCATTTTATACCGTATAGACAAAATGTCTCTTCGAAAAAATACTTAAGTAATTTGCATAGCGCCAAACTTTTATTTCTATTAAATATTATTATGACGTCACCAAAGGAGTCAATAGGGTGTCATTCATATATGAAGAACCCAAGGTAATTTCACACTTTTTATACAGAGTGGCCATTATCTTAGAAAGAATAAAGAATGTTTTGGGGCAATGTGTTTTACACGCCTGCATCCAACATGAAAATGCCCTCACCCACACCTGTATGTGTTACTTCGTTATGGCTGGCTTTGCTATGTAAAGAACGCTTTGTCCCAAGACAATGCAACGTGTTTCTTATGTAATAGACTCATATCTATTAGCAAAAACAGCTAAAGGTTTGGGACACTGTGATTTATATACTCTTATTAATTACTGAGATGATGTCGCCCACAGCTGTACATAGTGGTTCATTAAGGCTGTCATTTACCTGTGAAGAACACCTTGCCCCAGCATAATGACAATTGTATAATATAGTTAGGGTTTGATTTTCAGTTTTAACCGATAAAAACACCCGACACAAAAAAAATGAAATCGGGTGGATAGCCAATAAAAACACCGGAAAAACTGTGGAAATGGTTGATCTATTCACGTTGACTTTACCCTTTTCCCATTAAAAAAAAAATATAGAATCTACTAAAAAAATAATAAATACATTTCCCAATGCTGCTGGGCAATGTCCCCCTTTCCTGACTTGCATCTATCAGTGATTCGTTCAATTAAGACAGAAATGTGGTGAAATGTATAAAATGCCTCCAGACAAAACCCCAGAAGAATGTGCCGTGACCAGAGGGATTTCACTGTGGAAGACAGCAAAGGAAAGATGTTAAAACTTAATGTGCGAGTCCTGTCGAAAGTTATTATATATTCTGACAGAAAAAAATTCATACAGTATATCAAAAACAAAAGCAATCGAAAAATACAATTAATAAAACCCGAAAAACAGAAGCCCTAAAGATATTCTACTATAACAATGACCACACAGTGTAGTTTTTTAACTAAACAATACCAGCAGACCAGCCTATTTACACAGGTCTTTGTAACTAAACTATACCAGCAGACCAGCCTATTTCATACAGGTCTTTGTAACTAAACAATACCAGCAGATCAGCCTATTTCATACAGGTCTTTGTAACTAAACAATACCAGCAGACCAGCCTATTTCATACAGGTCTTTGTAACTAAACAATACCAGCAGACCAGCCTATTTCATACAGGTCTTTGTCCAGTGACTGCTGGGTCTGACAAGAAGAAAAAAACAGAGCGATTCAGCCTATTGTATCTTTCAAAGTTTTGCCTGCCAGTTGAAGGAGCCAATGATAGCAGGGTAATACCATTGTGAAGCTGCTCAAAGAACACTACAGGTACAGTCCTGAATCCTCCCAGAAGCTGAGGGTGTGAAGTATAGAAGAACTGAAATGTCCGCTCTGGATAGACAAACACCAAAAGATAACAAAGTTACAAACTGAAAGAAAGGAGACAGTACAATATTGTGGGATCAAATAAAAGCAGGTTTTTCACATCTTCAGCGTGCCCAGCTGGCACGAGCCCGTGAGGCTCTGTTGTCTTCAGAGCGAGCTAGGGTTCAAAATGATTTCAGTCGCATCTCGACTCTGGGATCAAGCTATCAGACACCTCCAGATGGTTAGTCAAGCTAACAGCCCCTAAAAAAAGACTAAAACATCCAATTTAAAACATATGAAAGCCCCGTGCAGCCAGTCTACCCAGGCTAAGTGCTTGAGAAAGAGAGAGGGAGCGAGGTCTAAGGGAAGGGTGTATATCTCACTGCTCATGAACACACTGCTCCCAGGTAGAAAACTCACTGAAATCATTTGAACCCGAGCTCGCCGCTCTGAAGACAACAGCCTCGCGGGCTCGTGCCAGCTGGGCTTGCTGAAGATGTGAAAAAACCTGCTTTTATTTGATCCCACAGTATTGTACTGTCTCCTTTCATTCAGTTTGTAACTATCTTTTTATCTTCTTTCAATTAGTGAGAATCATTTTCATGACATAAGAGGCAGAGCTGAGGCTCTGATGCCATGAACATTTGCTCTGTTCACTCAAAGCCCTGCTCGAATATTTGAATGTTTTATTTTTTTCATAATGACTGTACATTCTAATAGGTCACTGTGATTATTATCCTTAAACGGAAATACAAAAGTAATAAAGCACAGATCTAAAACTCATTTCAATATGTATCTTTTCTAAATGGTAACATGAGTTCATATCCTCTCCTTCCACATTCCTCACTGCTCCTGTTTAAACACACACTGAGAGCAGGGGAGGAGGCTCCATGTTAGCAGTGGAACAGGAACATCTGCTGGATGCCATTCCACCACAGGGAGGGGCCCTGTGCTGGTTGCCATGGTGACAGAGTGTCTCCAGTATCTCTGCAATGGACTCTGACCAACGCATGACTGACTGAACCTGTAATAAACTGATAAAACAGGCAGTCATAAATATTAACAAGCAAACAAACTGTCTATGCATGCAGAAATGTGGAGAACCTTTGATGTGTCTGCAACACGTATTGGGGCAGATGAGTAAATGCAGACTGACTGGGGAATGTGTGTGCATCTCACCCCACTGTTCAGACCCTGTTCTTACTGAGTATCATGATGTCACTGAATAGATGTGTGTCTCCTCTTCAGATTTTAATGAGCAAGCTGTCTCAAATGAGCAACATACCTCACAATGTTATCCGTTTAGTAGAAATGAAAACAACTAAATAACCCCTAAATATATTGAGATCCTGAATTTACAAAAGCAATTTAATAATGTCATCTTCATCTTCCTTCAGTGCACCATCATTCCAGGTACAGTGTTCCTGTTAGGTCTCACATTTCCATTACTTGATTTTCAAACAGAATATTTTTAAACAACACAGGGTAAATATTTCAGAACTTTCAATGACTTCCTGTGCTAGGAACCTCATCACTACCTGGCTGCCTGCTTGGGGTCATTCAACTGCATCATCAATATCATAAAGACAGGTAGGTTGTGTTTGTAGTGAAATCATCAGCCTCTCTGTGTCATTCCAGCCCAGGATCACACTTCATGGTGAATCGAGGGTATTGACACAACTATTCCAATGGCTGGAGTTCCATCCTTCTTATATTCCTGTACAGAACTAGACACTCTAACACAGCAGTCAAACACATTGTTAATACTGTGATAAATCAGGAGAAATGGACAGTCTAAACATGGAAACAAGCTTGTTCTTGTTATTCACTTGTTCTCCATGTTGAAGAAGAAAAACTCCCTCCCCTCCAAAAACAATTGAGAACTGAAGTGGAGGCATTTCTGTCCATTTTACCCACTCAGATCCTCGCTTTCTAAATATATTGGTGCATCTGAAAAGATAATAGCATTGTCTTCAAATACAATCTAAAGATTGTCAGATTGTCAAAGAATTTTACTTTAACAATGAAAATAAATAAATATACTAATTTAAAATGAATAAATAAGATTGTATTTAAGTTTTAATATAAGAGATATTATTTTCAATTTGCACTTTAATCAAAACAATGTAATGGTTTTAAATTTGATCAGCAATAACTGCATGTAAATATTTTTTTATCAAAGAAATACAATTGAAAATAGGTTGATTAAAGTATTGTTTATATCATCTATATATTCTTAATATTACATTTTGATTTTAATATCCTAGTATGTGTGCTGAATGATTCAATGTGATTTTTGCTTAGATCTTTATTTGAAATGCTTCCTAACTATTCCAGCAAGAATTGCCTCTGAAAACTCTTGTCCAGGTTGATTGTGTGGAATCGAGGTGGGGAAGCATATTGCACTGGGCACTGAAGTCCACAGGGTAAGCATTGTGCATTGCAGCTCGTGCAACAGTCATACGCTTCCCCACAATCAGCCTCCAGGAGTCTTTTCAGAAGCAATGTTTTGCTGGAATAGTTAGTAAGCATGGTGAATAAAATCTAATCAGAAACAGCCATAGAAAATCCTCATCAGGTAAGAAATGTAAAGAACATGATGACGTTTAAACCTTTAACCTCAGTGTGGTCCCCATGAGTGTTCATTAATATCTATCTATCAGGAGAGTTTTCAAAATGACAGATTGTATCTGCTCAGCATCCTGATCACACAGCAGCATGGTTGATTGAAATGAAATCTCTTTGAAATGTTTGATGAAGGGATCAGGAGGTGGGTTCCTATTACCTGTAACACAGGAAGGAAGGAAGTGAACGGGGAGAGGAAACCAGTGTGGGGGCTGCAGGATCAATGGGCTTCACCTGAGTCAAAGAGAGTGGAAATAAAGAAGTGTGGAAAACAAAACGAGCAACAGCAAAACAAGAAGGGACTTGAGAGAAGGATGTTCTGCTGATGAGAGGGAAGACATTATCTGAAATGAATATAGCAAATAGTGCACAGATTTGAAACCTAGGTCCCTTGAATGTAAGCTTTGTTTGAGTGTCTTTTCTGTATAAAATGGTTTTAACTTATGAATCAGCACTGTAATAAATGAGTATGTCAGTAACGTACACACCCTGTCTGATAACACTATAACATGTCTAGTTCTCATAATATACAGCCTCCCCTGGACTGGAGGGACCACCCTTCACGTTCTCTTAGGGGGGGGAACAGTTCAGACTCTGTGCCTCAAGCTTGCCCTGAACTGGAGGGAAGAAAGCAGTTGGTGCTCAGAGACAAGTTTGTGGTAGAGGACTAATGGACTTTGAGATGTGGATTAATGCCCACGAAGATGAACTCCACCAAACTCACTTCCCTTGTGATCTTCTGAGGATTCAGACGCACACAGAAGTGAAGGTCTAGTGCAGTCAAATACATACTGTAGCTATAGAACGGTTACTGTGACAATGTCATTCTCAAACTCCAGTCCCATAACAATTCTCTCCTCTCCGCCCCTCTCACAGTGATTCAGCAGTCTCTGCTCGGCCTGCTTGTCTAAACCTGGCCTCAGTCCCAAACCCTGCCTCTTAGAGCTTTACACAACTCCAGGAAATCAGCACAGTGAAGTTTCTGTTGTGAAATCGTCACTCTCTGCAGCAAGATGGCTTCAAACTTGTGGTCAGAGGATCAGTTTAGTTGTTCAGTATGTCTGGAGCTATTGAAGGACCCAGTCGCTATTCCATGTGGACACAGTTACTGTATGGGGTGTATTAAGAACTGCTGGGATCAGACTGATCATACAGGTGTCTACAGCTGCCCCCAGTGCAGAGAGACCTTTACCCCAAGGCCTGTTCTGGGCAGAAACACCATGCTGGCTGAAGTTGTGGAGAAATTAAAAAAGACAGGACTCAATCCTCCTCCTGCTCAAAGTTATGCTGGACCTGGAGATGTGCTGTGTGATTTCTGCACTGGGAGAAAGTTCAAAGCTGTGAAATCCTGTTTGACGTGCCTGGCTCTTACTGTGAAACACACGTCAAGTCACACTATGAGGAGGCTGCTTTCAAGAGGCACAAGCTGAGCACTGCAATTGGAAATCTGGAGCAGAAGCTTTGTACTGAACACCAAAAGGTTTTGGAGGTCTTCTGTAGAACTGATCAGACATGTATTTGCATGTTGTGTACACAAGATGAACACAAGAGTCATGATACAGTCTCAGCTAAGAAAGAAAGGACTGGGAAACAGGTAAGGGTTTGAACCATTTCCTTGTAGCTATCCTTAAAGATAAGAATTCCCAGGGATATTTATCATGTCTGTTTACTAGGTTATACAGTTTCACATTAGATTAATTGTATATTAAGATCTATTTAAAGAGCCCTAGTTTTTTAATTGCGCTATCTAAACTGATGTACTACAATGTATTTCATGGTGTAACAGGGGTGTTGTTACAGGTGTGGCTATCGCTGATTGACAGGAGAGACACAGGAGGTTTTCTTTGATAGAAAAATACACAAAACATTCAAAACAAAACACTGCTCGAAAACAACTAGAAAATAAAAGTTGACCAAACAAGAAAGGAGGTCCCACTCCAGGAACAGTCTCCCTGACACCTCCTCTCTAGACTTGGGTGGGATTAAAATCACCTGAACTTGTTCCCTATTCCTTCCAGTGCTAGCGATCCTGGCTAACTCACACAGTGATCCGAGATACATTTTTCCTCTTGTGTTTTTCTCACCCTGGTTAACACACGCAGTCGTGAGGATCCTACAGCAACACTCTCCTTCCCAGACAGTCTGTATCCCTGCTTGTAGAACCAAAAAACTGGCTTTTCAGACCCATTTTAAAGGCATGTGGCCAGAGCTAATTGATAATCAATTAATCAATTAACACCTGGCCACATTCCACACCTGGATTTGAATATGCCCTGCCCTATCTAGCACAAACTTGATTATCAAAAACATTATTTACAATCAAACAAAAACACACTATTTACACGTGCAGGACCTCAGCCCTGCCTCACAGGGTAGAAGGATTTGTTCAGCTGTTTTGTGGTGCATTGGAATTTGTAGTGTAAAATTAGCATGATTGATATTCCTAGTGCTTTTTATATGTATCTTGCAAATTAAAAAAATATATATTGAACTGTAATATAGCTTTAAATCCCACGAGCAAGAACAACCCTCCGTTTTTAATTGTAATCTCATTTTAAATCGCACAAGCGTGTGCAATCCTCCAATAGAAATGCAGGAATGTGCTGCCACTCAGTTTAAAGTATTCAGAATGAATTAATGATAGATTCAAGTCAGGAAGGAGGTTCATTGACTCACTGCGCTGGGAAAGGTTGTTATTTTGTTATTCTTTTTTGGTTTTAGGTTATTTTATTGTATTTTTTCACATGGAAAGGGGTGAAGTCAAAGTGAATTGAGAAACCATGTCCAGGGTTTTCCAGTGTTTATTGGGTATACACTGATTTCATTGTTTTGTATCAGGGTTGTTTCATCTGTGTTTATCGATTAAAACCAGAAATCAGAAGCTCTAAATATCCATTAAGGAGAAATCTGCTTCAGTTACCTAGGTGCTTGACAAAACAAACATGTAACACCTGCTAGATCAGACATCATTCACTGTTACCAGTATGAAACAGTACCATCTAGTGGACAGTTGCTGTGGATCAAGTGTCCTTTTGTATTGTTGGCAGATGTGCACTAGATGGTGTTGTATCTTACTACTATTTATTTGTTAGCAGATGCCCTTATCCAGGGTGACTTACAATTGTTACAAGATATCACATTATTTTTACATACAATTATATTCTTTTTTTACACATTATTTTTACATACAATTACCCATACACAGATGTTGTCTGACCTAGCCTGTGCTACAGTTGTCTATGGTGTGCAACTGGAACTGAAGAGCAAATTATATTCGAGAACCACTGAGAATTATAGCAACATTGTAACTATGTAAGGGTACAAGAAAATAGAAAATATATTTGAGCTAAAGTTATTCTGTCAGTTTCAATAGCATACTTAAACAGGCCTGTGTTGGGTGTGACAGGATATCACTCAATGCCCCATCAGAAATGTCACTGTGTCACTGTGTTTCTACACAGAAGCAGCTGGGAGAGACTCAGACAGAAATACAACACAGAATCCAAGAGAGACTGAAAGAAGTGGAGGAGCTGAAACAGACTGTGGAGTCACTGAAAGTGGGTATTGACAAGAGGGGGTATTATTATTATTATTATTATTATTATTATTATTATTATTATTATTATTATTATTATTATTATTAACAGATGGACTGGAACACATCTACAGAAGTTTACTGTCTATGCCTGATGTGTTTTTGATATCAATTCTAACCATGTCTCCTCTACTGTGTTCTTTCACTCAGAGATCTGCATGCATAGAAATAAAGGAAAGTGAGAAGATCTTTATTGAGCTGGTCCGATCCATTGAGAAGATCCACACTGAGGTTATTGAGCTGATTGGAGCTAACGAGAAGGCTGAAGTGAATCAGGCTGAAGGACGCATGAAGATACTGGAGCAGGAGATTGCAGAGCTAAGGAGGAGAAACGCTGAGCTGAAACAGCTTTCAGAGACAGAGGATCACATCCATTTTCTACAGGTAACATCGCTGCTTGTTAGAAAATCTCAAGTCCATAACTGGGACGGTTTCAGACAGACCTCTCCAATTGAATGAATCCTTGCTTTTCCCCAGGAATGTTTTGGACCCCATTCTGTTTCACTGAAAACTCATTTTCTCCACTTTCCTGTTGTAGAATTTCCAGTCTCTCTGTGCCCCTCCTGAAGCTGGAGACTTACCCAGCGTTACTGTCAAAACAGAAATCTCATTTGGGGCTGTGAGGAAAGCTGTATCTGAACTTAAAGACCATATTGAGGACTTCTGCAAGGGGGAATTAGTCAAAATAACCACAACAGGTTGGTGTGAAATAGATTCCTTTGGTAGAGATTTCTCAAATAGACCATGGCTTGAGGAGGGGCAGGACTTGCAAGACATTAATGAAGACCTCTTGCAGATTGTTGGCTATATGAATATTGCTGCAGTGTGGAGGGAGGAGACAGCAGGGAGGAGTGGGAGGCAGCAGGTAGGAGGGAGAGGGGGCAGGCCGGAATGAACAGGGAGGAGGGTAAATAGAGGAGGGAGGAAGGAGCATGGAGGAGGAAACAGGAAGGAGGGAGCATGGAGGAGGAAGCAGGGAGGAGGGAGCATGGAGGAGGGAGCAGGGAGGGCAGAGCAGGAAGCATTGGAGAGGGAGCATGGAGGGAGAAGAGAGAATTAAGCAGGGAGCATGGAGGAGAGGGAGGAAGAGAGAGGAGGGAGCATGAAGGAGAGATCAGGGAGGAGACAGGAAAGAGGCAACAGGGATGAGGGAGCAGAGAGAAGGGAGCATGAAGACTGGAAGTGACAGCAGGGAGGAGGGAGCATGAAAGAGTGAGCAAGGAGGAGGGAGCACATAAGTGGGAGGAGGCAACATGGAGGAGGGAGCAAGGAGAAGGGAGCAGGGAGGAAGGAGCAGGGAGTGATGAAGCAGACTGGAGGGAGAAGGGTGCATGCAGGAGGGAGCAGGGAGGTGGTAGGAGGGAGCATGCAGGATGGAACGGACTGATGAAGCAGAGAGGAGGAAGTGATGTGTGGATGGAGCAGACAATGACTGATGTATGTTTGATGAACAGGGGTGTCCTAATATGGACACCGTACTGTTGGGCAAAGATATGTGATGGAGAGGAAGGAACACAAGACTCCAGTGCAGTGGCCGACGTGTTCACATTGACTTTGGCTGCTGCAACCGACATGGAAGGAATACTTATTCATTGTAATCATGAACATCTTGAAGTACAGATTTTACACCCTGAAATGCCGTGAATAAGCCTTGTTTCTTTTCAGATTGCTGTTTGAGTCTTGTGTGTGTTGTGTATTAATCACATGTTTCAATTCTATTACTCTCTTTTTTTTCTGCCCAGTGAATGAAGTTGCAGTTTACAGTCTGCAGGCTCCAGAGCCAAGGAACAGAGCTGAGTTTTTAAAATGTAAGTCTGTTTTCACTGAAACATTTGATTGAAAGATGTGTCACTCCATTGTGAGAAGAGCTAACACTACAGAACAGGGAGGGCTGGAGCTTGAGGGCAGCAATTATTATTATTTATTAGTAATTATGAAGCCATTAATCTACACTCCTCTCCAACAAGTATTGGTTCAGATGAATACATGCAGAATGACTGGGGGAGGGGCATTTGTTGCCTGTTTTTTCCACTCAGACCTTTCTCTCCCTAAATATCTTGCTATCCCTGAATAGATAATCATCCCATCTTTTAATACATGTACAATGCATGTGAAACCAGTTGTGGGGTAAAATGAACAGCTATCCCTCCCAGTCATCCTGTGCTGGTAGTAAATGTATATTGCAGTATCACTGCACTTGTGGGATGGATTGCTCATTCAAATATTAGACAGATATTTGAAGAGTGGATGATATTCTATTGAAGATATTTAGTAAGCAAGGGGTCTGAGTGGGTAAAATGGCAACACATACCCTGTAGGAACATTAAGTGAACTGTAATTGTATGCAGAGCTGCATTTGATTAGTTCCAATTGAAGAAGTTTGATAAGATCGAGGAATTATAATGAACAAAACAATCAAACAGCAAGAGAGTTTAATTAATAGCAGCAGCAGTTTATTGAAGACAGAAAAATAAAAAGAGAGAACTTATCCAAAGTCAGAAATAAATCTCAAGTAAGATTTTTAGATCAAATCTATTGATTATCAATCTTAAACATCACAGTCTAAATATACTTGTCTATAAAAAAGCAGGGAGGAGGGGGCAGGGAGCCTGGAGCAGGGAGGAGGGGGCAGGGAGGAGGGAACATGCAGGTGGGGGAGGGAAAAGGGAGGAGAGAGGATGCAGCAGGGTGCATGCAGGAGAGAGGAGGGAGTCATAAAGAAGGGAACAGGGAGGAGGGAGCATACAGGATGGAGTAGGGAGCATGGAGGTGGGAGGAGGGCAGGGAGCATAGAGGAGGGAGTAGTGAGCAGGGAGAAGGGAGGAGGAGGGAGCATACATGAGGGGTGTAGGGAGCATACAGGAGGGAGGATAGAGGAAGGAGCAGGGAAAAGGGAGAAGAGAGGACAGCAGGGTCCATGCAGGAGAGGAGGAGGGAGCATAAAGAAGGGAAAAGGGAGGAGGGAGCATGGAGTAGGGAGGAGTGAGCATACAGGATTGAGCAAGGAGTAGGGAGCATACAGAAGGTTGGAGGGAACAGGAAGCATACAGGAGAGAGTAGGGAGCAGGGGGTTGGGAACATACAGGAGGGAGCATAGAGGAGGACGGAAGGAGGAAGGAGCAGGGAGGAGGGAGCATATAGGAGGAAGAAGGGAGCATGAAGGAGGGAGCTGGGAGGAGGGAGAATATAGAATCGAGGGGAAAAGGGAGGAGGGATGCAGGCTCATGCAGGAGAGGAGCATAAAGAATGGAACAGGGAGGAGTGAGCATACAGGAGGAAGTAGGGAACAGGGAGGAGGGAGCATAAAGGGAGTAGGGAACAGGAAGAAGGGAGCATAGATGAGGGTGGAGGATGCATGGAGGAGGGCGCATACAGGAGGGAGTAGGGAGCAGGGAGGAGGGAGCAGGAGGATTGAGCATATAGGAGAGACCAGGGAGTAGGGAGCATGGAGGAGAGAGCAGGGAGCATGGAGGAGTGTGCAGGGACTAGTGAAGCAGGGAGGAGGGAGTGATTTGAGGATGCAGCAGACAATGACTGTTGATTTTCTCAGTGATTTGACTTTTCTAACCGTCTCTCCTCTACCCATCCTCTTCTCTTCAATCAGATTCCTGTCAGCTCACACTCGACCCCAAGACAGCGTATGAAGAGCTCTGTTTGTCTGAAGGGAACAGAAAGGTGACACTGAGGAGAGAGACCCAGAGATATCCCGATCACCCAGAGAGATTTGGTTACTATCCCCAAGTGCTTTGCAGAGAGGGTTTGTCTGGGACTATCTGTTACTGGGAGATTGAGTGCAGTGGCGGATGGGCTTCTATAGGAGTCACATATAAAGGAATCAGCAGGAAAGGAGAGGATTGTTCCTGTCTCCTTGGATGCAATGACAAGTCCTGGAGTTTGCTCTGCTCTGATTACAGTTACTCTGCCTGGCACAATAACAATCACACTGCAATAACTGCCGCCCACTCCCCCAGAATAGGAGTGTATCTGGACTTTAATGCCGGCACGCTGTCCTTTTATGGCGTCTGTGACACAATGACCCTCCTGCACAGATTCCAAACCACATTCACTGAGCCGCTCTATCCTGGGTTTGGGCTTTATTATTCTAATTCCTCTGTAACAATCTGCCAAATGAACTAGACTGTTTTGTGTTGTAAGAAACCCTTTGTATTGAACTCCCTGTCTGTCCTCTCCACTCCTCGGGTGAAGGGAATGTTCAATCTGACACAACTTTGGATGAAAGCTAGGGGGTAAAACGGTGCCACCTGCAGAGCGAAATGAGGTGAATTATTTCTTTTTAGCAACGAATGGGTTTCATATGAAATATGTTGATTGCCCATATATTTGAGGCAAAGTAATACTGTTGATTAGAAAGAAGTACATATCAGCCTAATAACAAGGATTATTACATTCCATTGGCAGCTCGCAGTTGAGCGAATCCAGCGTATTAATATTGCAATGCGCACAGGCAAGCACCTCGTCATTTTTCATGGCTGGCTATGACCCTGTATATGAGAGAGAGAGAGAGAGAGAGAGAGAGAGAGAGAGAGAGAGAGAGAGAGAGAGAGAGAGAGAGAGAGAGAGAGAGAGAGAGAGACTTAGTATTTCAATATTTAGCAAAAAACGAAGTCAAAAAGTTTGCTTTATTGTTTGTGTTTTTTTCTTCTATGATTTCCATAAAATATGGAAAACATGCTTGTTCAGTTTTTTTTCAGATTTTAGTAATGTGATTTAATAAAATATTGAATTTAACTAACTGACTTTTTCTCGTTTATTAAATTCTGTAGATTAAATTTATTAATACTCATTAACACTGTTTTTCATTAAGTCTTTGCCGCAGAATTTGACAAGTTCTTTGCAGAAAAACGCGCTTTTCTCTGCAGATTGTAGGAAATTTGACTGCAGATTTCCGTGGGGACCTTCCCAAAACAATGGGTTTATACTGCCATCTAGTGGCTGAAAATAAAACCCGGGCTTTACTGAGTTAACCCATTCTTGCCTAAATTTTCTGAATTAAGTGTCCTTTGCTATACTTATGCGCAGATGTGACTTATGAACATTTCTAGTGTTTTTTTTAAATTAGCCTTTGCAATTTTCAAAGAAATCATATTTTTTTCTGCGTCCCATATATGGGACGCCAGGCACAGGTGGGTACATGTTTTAATATGCTATATATCTTACCAATAATAATATTCAGGAATACTAAATAAAGTAACAAACCACAATATTATATAACAATAACTTTTATTTATTATATATCAATAACTTCCATTTATTATACTTTATATCAATAACTTGTATTGTATAACAAGAACTCTCATTTACTGTAAATCAATTAACTCAAAATAAACAACTTAATTGTATCAACAAGTATGTGGTAAAAAAAAACATAACTCATAGCTAAACCTACTTTACAGCATGTTATAATATAAGTCATTTGATATTTTTACTTCAACCTGATATTCTGTCAACACATATTGAAAACGAACTGGGGACCTCTGACACCACTTTGCCAATTACTGTTGGTGGAATGGCTTGAAACAGTCAATATACAGTCCAACATGACATTTGCAACATGCAACTTTAGCCTTCTTGCTGCAATAAGCACACCTTCTCTGAGTCTGATTTGTTTTTGGGTAGTGACCTTGTTCATCCCGTCACACAGCTTTGGGCACTTTCTCCTTTCTTTGGCATCCTGCAGTGAGTGGCCGACCAATGCCAGGAGCATTCCTCACCTCAGCTGAAAACGTTAGCCTGTACACATTTACCACCTCTCTTTGAAAAGCCAGCAGGCCCAGGGATCTATTCTTGTGCCCTGCAGAGTTCCTATACAGAAGCCATGCATTCTGTATGGCCACATCAGGCATGAACATAAAGAAGGGCATCCACCACTTCTTTGAGCGGATGGAAATTCTGTAGTAGCTAATGTTTTGGTCCACCCATGTACTTATTGTAGTATCAAATTACCTGTGGCTCATCAACTTCAATCACCTTCTTCTCAGCCTGAGAGTAGCGCTTTGCCTTTCCAATAGGCATTACTGGCTGACAATTAGATGACATTGTGACCAAGCTGTTATCATTCCATTGGTAGAATTGGTGAGTATTCAGACACCACAGCTTATAACCAGACTTGATTGGTTTGCTCTTCATGAACTGTTTAGCTGAGTGCTTCCCATAATAGGGAATCATGGCTTCATCTATACACAGATTTTGTTCAATCTGGAAGGCCTTGAGGAATCTCTCATTCATCATTTCATAGAATGGCGTTATCTTGCCAAGCTTGTCTCCAACAGGTAGTCTGCTGTTCTCAGCAAGGTGCAAATATCAGAGGATCTCTTCGAATCTATCACGTTTTATCAATTGTGAGACTGCAACATATTACATACATCTTCACTCTGTTATATTACCACAGAAAAAAACCTGTATGCATCTGTGCCTGGTGTCCCATATATGGGACGCTACAAAAACAATGCTCAGTTTAGAAAATATGCAAAAAAAATTTATAAAATGATTATGTACAGCTACGGCATACCCTAACCAACATAAATCCATGAAAAAATAAGAATGAAAGATAATGGCTAAATAGATTTGCATCAATATCTCTAAGCTATCGCTTCTTTGCGTTTTTTGCTCAATTTGAAAGATTGCATTTGATGCCGAGGGAAGAAAAAACCTGGCAGCCAAATAATAAAAGCAGGAATAATAGACCTATAAGAGGGGAATATTTTACAGGTTTCATTATTTCATTTCAGTGAACACACACCCGAGGAGATGCACATTTTCACCCCGTCCCATATATGGGACGCTAGGCATTAATGGGTTAATATGATGCTGGATTCAAAATGTGCGTCTTTTTACAGAAGCTCCAAAATTACGTCACGTAAACACGACTGCCCGCCTCCTCCTTTCTCATGAATATTAAGCAAGCAATCGTAATGAATATTAAAAGAGCATCAAATAGGCGTATATTAAAATGAAGGTGTTTATTTATAATATGTATCTTAAGTTAAATGTGAAGAATTTGAATGGAGGTATTAGTAATCGAATTTATATAATCATAGTCTGATATATTATTGCAATAACTGAATGATTAATATTCATGAGAAATCTACATTAATGCCTTAGATTCTGGTATAGTAAGCAAACTTGTTAAATTTGCAGACAACACAAAAATAGGAGGAGTGGTACTAATATCTAGACAGCATTCAGAACTGGGCAGACACATGGCAAATTACATTTAATAGAGAAAAGTGTAAGGTACTGCACGCAGGCAATAAAAATGTGCATTATAAATATCATATGGGAGATACTGAAATTGAAGAAGGAATCTATGAAAAAGACCTAGGAGTTTATTTTGACTCAGAAATGTCTTTATGTAGACAATGTGGGGAAGCTATAAAAAAAGCCAACAAGATGCTCGGATATATTGTGTTGAATTTAAATCAAGGGAAGTAATGTTGAAACTCTACAATGCATTAGTAAGACCTCACCTAGAATATTGTGTTCAGTTCTGGTCACCTCGTTACAAAAAGGATATTGCTGCTCTAGAAAGAGTGCAAAGAAGAGCAACCAGAATTATCCCGGTTTAAAAGGCATGTCGTATGCAGACAGGCTAAAAGATTTGAATCTATTCAGTCTTGAAACAAAGAAGACTACAAGGCGATCTGATTCAAGCATTCAAAATCCTAAAAGGTATAGACAATGTGAATATGACACCTCCAACACTGAGATATTGTCGCCACCTGCTGGGAGAAACAAAGAACTGCAGTTATATCGCCTCATTACAGGGGTGGTTGGATATCGGCTTCCCTTTGACGTACTTGAAA
>CM072692.1:17498953-17513953 GCA_036884735.1 Huso huso | reverse complement strand
TGGACCCGACTCAAGGAGAAGAAGAAGGAGTAAAGAGAATGACCCGCCTGATATGTCACAAGAGCCTGCCAGGTACTGAAAGTCTTTTCTTATTAGTTCACGGTCGCGGCATGCTGAATAATACCTTTACTAAGAAGATGTTCAGGAATCCAAATCACTGAGCTGAGTCTCAAGCCCAGGGTTAGAGTCCAGACCTCTCTGTGCTTTTACAATGCTTCCCTATGCTTTACCAGACCTCTCTGTGCTTTTACAATGCTTCCCTATGCTTTACCAGACCTCCATATGCTTTTACAATGCTTCCTATGCTTTACCAGACCTCAATGCTTTACAATGCTTCCCTATGCTTTACCAGACCTCTCTGTGCTTTACAATGCTTCCCTATGCTTTACCAGACCTCTCTGTGCTTTACAATGCTTCCCTATGCTTTACCAGACCTCAATGCTTTACAATGCTTCCCTATGCTTTACCAGACCTCTCTGTGCTTTACAATGCTTCACTATGCTTTACCAGACCTCTCTGTGCTTTACAATGCTTCCCTATGCTTTACCAGACCTTTCAGTGCTTTACAATGCTTCCCTATGCTTTACCAGACCTCTATGTGCTTTACAATGCTTCCCTATGCTTTACCAGACCTCTCTGTGCTTTACAATGCTTCCCTATGCTTTACCAGACCTCTTTCTCTCTCATTCCCCTTTCTTTCTCATTCTCATTTGAAAAACCATGTTAATGAGTAATAAGAAAAATAATTAAGAAATAAGAAAAAGTCAGTCTATCACGTTAATTTTTTTTATTAAATCACATTACTAAAATCTGAAATATTAAACATTTTATGTAAATCAAAAAACAAAAACACACACACAATAAAGCAAACTTAAGTTCACTTTTTTAAAAACTGTTACAGCACTGAATATTGGATGCCATTTTCTAAAATATATATAAACATAACAATTCTTAAATAAATTAAATATAGTTACTTCGTATGAAATCCATTCGTTGCTAAAAACAAATAATTCCCCTCGTTTCGCTCTGCAGGTGGCGCCGATTTACCCCCTAACTTTCATCCAAAGTTGTGTCAGATTGAACATTCCCTTCACCCGAGGAGTGGAGAGGACAGACAGGGAGTTCAATACAAAGGGTTTCTTACAACACAAAACAGTCTAGTTCAGCTGGCAGATTGTTACAGAGGAACCAATATTAACCAAAAACATGTTAACAAAAGACCCAGAACGAAGCCTAAACCCAGGATAGAGCGGCTCAGTGAATGTGGTTTGGAATCTGTGCAGGAGGGTCATTGTGTCAGAGACGCCATAAAAGGACAGCGTGCCGGCATTAAAGTCCAGATACACTCCTATTCTGGGGGAGCGGGGGGCAGTTATTGCAGTGTGATTGTTATTGTGCCAGGCAGTGTAACTGGAGTCAGAGCAGAACAAACTCCAGGACTTGTCATTGAATCCAAGGCCACAGGAATCCCCTCCTTTCCTGCTGATTCCTTTATATGTGACTCCTATAGAAGCAAATCCCCCACTCCACTCAGTCTCCCAGTAACAGCGAGTCCCAGACAAACCCTCTCTGCACAGCACTTGGGGATAGCTGTCAAATCTCTCTGAGTGATCAGGATATCTCTGGGTCTCTCCCCTCAGTGTCACCTTTCTGTTCCCTTCAGACAGACAGAGGTTTCTATTCACTGTGTTGGGGTCCAGTGTGAGCTGACAGGAATCTGATTGAAGAGAAGAGGACGGGTAGAGGAGAGACGGTTAGAAAAGTCAAATCACTGAGAAAATCAACAGTCATTGTCTGCTGCATCCTCACATCCTGTTTATGGAAGGTGTGTGTGTTGTTTTAATTATTTTTTAATACATTTTGACCACTTTTTTAAACTTTTAAATTGCATTTTCTGCCTCAAGATGGCTTCCCGCGGACCGGCATGGACCTCTCAGAACTACATTTCCCATCATCCTCCTGCTCACTGGTAATTCCATCTCAATTACATATGTGAGCAGGAGGATGATGGGAAATGTAGTTCTGAGAGGCCCATGCAGTTACATGTGAAGCCATCTATAAGTATAAAAAAGTGGTCAAAATGTAAAAAAAATAAAAATAATTAAAACAATACACACACCTCACGTAAACAGCTGTAGCAACACATGGGAACATGCAACACAATAAAATACAAAGGACCTTATGAACCCTTTAAACCCTCTTGCTGTTTGATTGTTTTGTTCATTATAATTCCTCGATCTTATCAAACTTCTTCAATTGGAACTAATCAAATGCAGCTCTGCATACAATTACAGTTCACTTAATGTTCCTACAGGGTATGTGTTGCCATTTTCCCCACTCAGACCCCTTGCTTACTAAATATCTTCAATAGAATATCATCCACCCTTCAAATATCTGTCTAATATTTTAATGAGCAATCCATCCCACAAGTGCAGTGATACTGCAATATACATTTACTACCAGCACAGGATGACTGGGAGGGATAGCTGTTCATTTTACCCCACAACTGGTTTCACATGCATTGTACATGTATTAAAAGATGGGATGATTATCTATTCAGGGATACCAAGATATTTAGGGGAGAAAGGTCTGAGTGGAAAAAACAGGCAACAAATGCCCCTCCCCAGTCATTCTGCATGTATTCATCTGAACCAATACTTGTTGGAGAGGAGTGTAGATTAATGGCTTCACAATTACTAATAAATAATAATAATTGCTGCCCTCAAGCTCCACCCCTCCCTGTTCTGTAGTGTTAGCTCTTCTCACAATGGAGTGACACATCTTTCAATCAAATGTTTCAGTGAAAACAGACTTACATTTTAAAAACTCAGCTCTGTTCCTTGGCTCTGGAGCCTGCAGACTGTAAACTGCAACTTCATTCCCTGGACAGAAAAAAGAGAGAGAAATAGAATTGAAACATGTGGATTAATACACAACACACACAAGACTCCAAACAGCAATCTGAAAAGAAACAAGGCTTATTCACGGCATTTCAGGATGTAAAAATCCGTACTTCAAAATGTTCATGATTACAATGAATATGTATTCCTTCTGTATCGGTGCAGCAGCCAAAGTCAATGTGAACACGTCTGCCACTGCACTGGAGTCTTGTGTTCCTTCCTCTCCATCATATATCTTTACCCAACAGTACGGTGTCCATATTAGGACACCCTTGTGCATCAAACATGCAGCAGTCATTGTCTGCTCCATCCACACATCACTCCCTCCTCCCTGCTCCCTCCTCCCTGCTTCATCAGTCCCTCCTCTGTATTCCCTGCTCCCTCCTTCCTGCTCCTTCTTCCATGTTTTCTCCCCCTGTTGCCTCCTCTCTCTTCCATGCTCCCTCCTCCCTGCTCCCTCCTCCATTTACCATCCTCCCTGCTGCAATATTCATATAGCCAACAATCTGCAAGAGGTCTTTATTAATGTCTTGCAAGTCCTGTCCCTCCTCAAGCCATGGTCTATTTGAGAATTCTCTACCAAATGAATCTGTTTCACACCAACCTGTTGTGGTTATTTTGACTACTTCCCCCTTGCAGAAGTCCTCAATATGGTCTTTAAGTTCAGATACAGCTTTCCTCACAGCCTCAAAAGAGATGTCTGTATTGACAGTAACGCTGGGTAAGTCTCCAGCTTCAGGAGGGGCACAGAGAGACTGGAAATTCTACAACAGGAAAGTGGAGAAAATGAGTTTTCAGTGAAACAGAATGGGGTCCAAAACATTCCTGGGGAAAAGCAAGGATTCATTCATTTGGAGAGGTCTGTCTGAAACCGTCCCAGTTATGGACTTGAGATTTTCTAACAAGCAGTGATGTTACCTGTAGAAAATGGATGTGATCCTCTGTCTCTGAAAGCTGTTTCAGCTCAGTGTTTCTCCTCCTTAGCTCAGCAATCTCCTGCTCCAGTTTCTTCATGCGTCCTTCAGCCTGATTCACTGCAGCCTTCTCGTTAGCTCCAATCAGCTCAATAACCTCAGTGTGGATCTTCTCAATGGATCGGATCAGCTCAGTAAAGATCTTCTCACTTTCCTTTATTTCTATGCATGCAGATCTCTGAGTGAAAGAACACAGTAGAGGAGACATGGTTAGAATTGATATCAAAAACACATCAGGCATAGACAGTAAACTTCTGTAGATGTGTTCCATTCCATCTGTTTATAATAATAATAATAATAATAATAATAATAATAATAATAATAATAATAATAATAATAATACCCCTCTTGTCAATACCCACTTTCAGTGACTCCACAGCCTGTTTCAGCTCTTCAATTTCTTTCAGTCTCTCCTGGATTCTCTGTTGTATTTCTGTCTGTGTCTCTCCCAGCTGCTTCTGTGTAGAAACACAGTGACACAGTGACATTTCTGATGGGGCATTGAGTGATATCCTGTCACACTCAATACAGACTATTTCAGAGCAGGCTGTGTTTTCACACCTCTCCCCCCTTTATATGAAGTTAGATTAACATAAGAACATAAGAAAGTTTACAAACGAGAGGAGGCCATTTAGCCCATCTTGCTTGTTTTGTTGTTAGTAGCTTATTGATCCAAGAATCTCATCAATCAGCTTCTTGAAGGATTCCAGGGTGTCAGCTTCGACAACATTACTGGGGAGTTGGTTCCGGACCCTCACAATTCTCTGTGTAACGATACACACATTATGCACACAGATACCCTAAGGGTCGAATGCACCAGCGTGGATTAACCACTAACCCAGATTAAATCAAGGATTATATTTGAATCATGTTGCACAAAACTTTAAACCAGGATTTATATGTAATCCTTGTTTAAAATTAATCCAAGGTTAAACATTTAAAAGATTAAATATAATGAAATTGCACCACTCATTTTAATCCATGTTTAAATGTGATAGCTGAATTGAATTGAAAACTTCCTTGGAGGTGGTTTAAACTTGGACAAAGGCAGCATTTTCAGACAACATGTGTGTATAGTAGTAAGATACAGCACCATCTAGTGCACAGCTGCCAGCAATACAAAAGGACACTTGATCCACAGTAGCTGTCCACTAGATGGTACTGTTTCATACTAGTAACAGTGAATGATGGCTGATCTAGCATGTGTTACATGTTTGTTTTGTCAAGCACCTAGGAAACTGAAGCAGCTTTCTCTTTAATGGATATTTAGGGCTTCTGATTTCCGTTTTTAATCGATAAACACAAATAAAACAGCACTGATACAAAACAATGAAATCAGTGTAAAAAATGCCTAAATACACAAAATCCCCAGAAGAATGAGCCCGTGAGCAGAAGGACTTCACTGTGGAAGAGAGCAAAGGAAAGAGGGGACTAGTAGGGTGGTCGAAAAATTGTAGATTTTAACAAAAAAATCCCAAATAGGTTATTAAATTTCGTTTTAAACTAACTTAAACATATCTGTTTTAATCATGTAAAAATGTGTTTTAACGCACAAAATTACGCTATTTTTTCTACCCGATTTATATTGTATATCATCTTAATATTGTGTATTGTATATCATATTATTCTTGTATATTGAATATCATATTAATCTTGTATATTGTATATCATATTAATCTTGTATATTGTATATCATATTAATCTTGTATATTGAATATCATATTAATCTTGTATATTGTATATCATATTAATCTTGTATATTGTATATCATATTAATCTTGTATATTATTAATATTATTAATTTATATCTTAGCAGATGCCCTTATGCAGGGTGAATTACAATTGTTACAAAATATCACTTTATTTTTTACATACAATTCCCCATTTATACAGTTGGATTTTTACTGGAGCAATCTAGGTAAAGTACCTTGCTCAAGGGTACAGCAGCAGTGTCCCCCACCTGGGATTGAACCCACGACCCTCCGGTCAAGTCCAGAGCTCTAACCACCACTCCATATCATATTAATCTTGTATATTGAATATCATATTAATCTTGTATATTGCATATCATATTAATCTTGTATATTGTATATCATATTAATATTGTATATTGAATATCATATTAATCTTGTATATTGCATATCATATTAATCTTGTATATTGAATATCATATTAATCTTGTATATTGTATATCATATTAATCTTGTATATTGAATATCATATTAATCTTGTATATTGTATATCATATTAATCTTGTATATTGAATATCATATTAATCTTGTATATTGAATATCATATTAATCTTGTATATTGAATATCATATTAATCTTGGTCTTTTCTGCTTTTTTTAAATTATGTGCTTGACTTTTCTGGGAATGTCATTTTTAAAAAGTTTAACTAATTAAACTATAATAACTTAAACAATGAAACTGATATATGATTTAATTAAGTTGCAAGATACATATAAAAAACACTAGGAATATAAATCATGCTAATTTTACACTACAAATTCCAATGCACCACAAAACAGCTGAACAAATCCTTCTTACCCTGTGAGGCAGGGCTGAGGTCCTGCACGTGTAAACAGTGTGATTTTGTTTGATTGTAAATAATGTTTTTGATAATCAAGTGTGTGCTAGATATGGCAGGGCATATTCAAATCCAGGTGTCAGGGAGACTGTTCCTGGAGCGGGACCTCCTTTCTTGTTTGATCAGCTTTTATTTTCTAGTTGTTTTCAAGCAGTGTTTTGTTTTGAATGTTTTGTGTTTTTTGCATCAAAGAAAACCTCCTGTGTCTCTCCTGTCAATCAGCGATAGCCACACCCATAACAACGCCCCTGTTACACCCTGAAATACATTGTAGTACATCATAGTTTAGATAGAGCAATTAAAAAACTAGGGCTCTTTAAATAGCTCTTAATATACAATTAAAATCTGATCTGATGTGAAACTGTATAACCTAGTAAACAGACATGTTAAATATCCTGGGAATTCTTATCTTCTAGGATAGCTACAAGGAAATGGTTCAAACCCTTACCTGTTTCCCAGTCCTTTCTGCCTCAGCTGAGACTGTATCATGGCTCTTGTGTTCCTTGTCTGTACACAACAAGCAAATACACGTCTGATCGGTTCTACAGAAGACCTCCAAAACCTTCTGGTGTTCAGCACAAAGCTTCTGCTCCAGATCTCCAATTGCATTGATCAGCTTGTGCCTCTTGAAAGCAGCCCCCTCATAGTGTGGCTTGACGTGTGTTTCACAGTAAGAGGCCAGGCACGTCAAACAGGATTTCACAGCTTTGAACTTTCTCCCAGTGCAGAAATCACACGGCACATCTCCAGGTCCAGCATAACTTTGAGCAGGAGAAGGATTTAGTCCTGTCTTCTTTAATTTCTCCACAACTTCAGCCAGCATGGTGTTTCTGCGCAGAACAGGCCTTGGGGTAAAGGTCTCTCTGCACTGGGGGCAGCTGTAGACACCTGTATGATCAGTCTGATCCCAGCAGTTCTTAATACACCCCATACAGTAACTGTGTCCACATGGAATAGCGACTGGGTCCTTCAATAGCTCCAGACACACTGAACAGCTAAACTGGTCATGCGCTACCAGAATATTCGCTTCTGCCATTTCTGCTGCAGCGAGACAGAGAGACTGACGATTTCACAAGAAACGAAACTTCACTGCGGTGATTTCCTGGAGTTGTGTAAAGCTCTGAGAGGCGGGGTTTGGGACTGAGGCCAGGTTTAGACAAGCAGGGGGAGCAGAAACTGCCGAATCAGATATTCAATGAAACTGTTTCTAAATCCCCCAACAAATATTACAATGTTAAGATTAGGAATTAAACAAATGATATTAAAAAAAAGTCTTTCTTCCCGCAGCACTTTTTCCAGACGGTATATTAAAGTATTGTGTGTCTCAGACATTACGATAGGCTGTATTTACAGGTAAACTCAGAAACAAGCTGTTTAAATAAACTGGTAATGTGTTGTGTGCCCCTTTAAAGAGAATCCGATTCAGTGATAATTCCTTGTGTTAGCAGGCGATCGCAAGTTTAATGTAGAATACGCGCTGCAGTGATGCGCTAGCGGAGTACACGGGAGCACACAGATACACATCCTGTTACACATTGTATCGATCTTCTTCAGCGATTCCTCACTAGCAGACCCGCAGATCACATCATTATAGTCTAGAATAGGAACACAAGTAACTCATTTAAACCTTGCTGTAAAGCTTACACAGTGGCGCTGACCACACAATCCTCCAAGCTTCCTTCCAATTTTACTACATACATCTTTAATGGGTTTATCAAATTGAAGAGTTGTGTCAAAATAAACCCCTAGATATTTAAAAGTGTCGCTCTCTCCAATGCTGTGGTGTTACAAGTAACACGAGAGAAATTTGAACTAGTATTTTGTATCATTTTCTCCAAACCAAACAGCATGATATTTGTCTTTTTTCATTTAAGATCAGACCATTTTTATTTATATTTTCAGTCATCGCCACACGTCACGGATATCGCGACATTTCGCTTACAGGGCTATCCCAGACACACACAGAGCCGTCTGCGTTCTGATTGGCCACGAGGAAAATAGGTCCGCCAGCCCTACCCGTATTTTCATTGGTCAAACAGAATGCGTTCTGATTGGCTCTTATTCTCGCCCTTCCATTGGCTGATGGAAGTGGTTTGGATTTTCAGTTCTGGCGGGTTCTACATCGAGAAGGGTTTGTGTGCAGAACGGAGATCTGCGTCACTCTACCTGCGTCACTGTACCTGCGTCACCGTGCGAGTGCGTGCGCAGCTCCTAAAGCAAGACATTCAGGGGTTTCAGGGGTTTCATCACAACGGCAGCAGCTTGCGTGGTCTTGCGCGCATTATTATTACATATAAGCACTCTGATTTATTATATAACTGTAAATTGAGTATGAGACAAAACAACAACAATTAGCCAACAAGAACATGAATGTTAAAACTGTCAGATCAGAATAACACCGGTGTCGGTTTCCCATCAGCCAGCTTTGCTTCAAGACATACAGCTCAGTAATGTTCCTGCTCCAGAACTGAAGTCTGTCTGAATTGCTTCTTTTATATTAAACAGATCCGTTTCGTATGTACAGAACGGTATCGAATGATTCTGATGTTCATTTATTAAGTTGAACAGATGAAGTGGATAGGGTGCGCTTGATTCGTGTCTGCCTTTCTCCTGCTTTAACAACTTTGCTTAGAAAATATTTTATGCAAAGTATGTTAAAGTGACGTGGTCTTGAAATCTAAATGCTGTATTAATGTTGTATTTTAAACATACGCTGGCAGCGTGTAACAGTCACGTTTATTAGAATCAATTACGATGGGCCACTGTTAATGAGAAGAGATGGATTGAGTATACAGTGTGGGGTGGGGAGTGTTGAGGAGGGGGTGCTTTTAATGAGATGGATCGGATTATACAGTGTGGGGTGGGGAGTGTTGAGGAGGGGTGCTGTTAATGAGAAGTGATGGATTGAGGTATACAGTGTGGGGTGGGGAGTGTTGAGGAGGGTGCTGTTAATGAGAAGTGATGGATTGAGAGTATACAGTGTGGGGTGGGGAGTGTTGAGGAGGGGTGCTGTTAATGAGAAGTGATGGATTGAGAGTATACAGTGTGGGGTGGGAGTGTTGAGGAGGGGTGCTGTTAATGAGAAGTGATGGATTGAGTATACAGTGTGGGGTGGGGAGTGTTGAGGAGGGGGTGCTGTTAATGAGAAGTGATGGATTGAGAGTATACAGTGTGGGGTGGGGAGTGTTGAGGAGGGGGTGCTGGAGATGAACTGTGCTGGAGCTGGGAGAGTTAAGTTGGGAGATGTGTGCTGTGCCGTGTGAGAAGCTGAGAATCCAGATTGCAACTCAAGCTGTGGACTTGGTGGTTTGGAGCTGTGTGAGATCAATAGGAGCAGTAGTTGAGGATCAGTGGGTTTCCTACCTGGGAGCAGTGTGTTCATGAGCAGTGAGACATACACCCCTTCCCTTTACACCTCTCTCCCTCTCTCTTTCTCAAGCACTTAGCCTGGGTAGACTGGTTGCACGGGGCTTTCATGTGTTATAAATGGGATGTTTTAGTCTTTTAGGGGCTGTTAGCTTGACTAACCATCTGGAAGTGTCTGATAGCTTGATCCCAGAGTCGAGAAGCGACTGAAATCATTTGAACCCGAGCTCGCGCTCTGAGGACTACAGAGGCTCACAGGCTCGTGCCTGCTGGGCTCGCTGAAGATGTGATAAACCTGCTTTTATTTGATCCCACAATAGTGTACTGTCTCCTTTCATTCAGTTTGTAACTTTGTTATCTTTCTGGTGTTTGTCTATCCAGAGCGGAGATTTCAGTTCTTCTATACTTCACACCCTCAGCTTCTGGGAGGATTCAGGACTGTACCTGTAGTGTTCTTTGAGCAGCTTCACAATAGTATTACCCTGCTATCATTGGCTCCTTCAACTGGCAGGCAAACCTTTGAAAGATTCAATAGGCTGAATCGCTCTGTTTTTTTCTTCTTACATCAGACCCAGCAGTCACTGGACAAAGACCTGTATGAAACAGGCTGGTCTGCTGGTATAGTTTAGTTACAAAGACCTGTATGAGATAGGCTGGTCTGCTGGTATTGTTTAGTTACAAAAGCCTGTATGAAATAGGCTGGTCTGCTGGTATAGTTTAGTTACAAAGACCTGTATGAAATAGGCTCGTCTGCTGGTATTGTTTAGTTAAAGCTACACTGTGTGGTCATTGTTATAGTAGAATATCTTTAGGGCTTCTGTTTTTCGGGTTTTATTAATTGTATTTTTCGGTGTTTATTTTTAGCTATTTTCGAGAAAATCATTTTTTTCGGGGTTTTCGTTTTTGATATACTGTATGAAATTAGTGTTTTCGGTTACTTTCCAAAATGCTTGAGCGTTTTTTTGAAACTCAACAGTACTTGCACACTTAAGCTGTCCCTTCTTTCCTTTGCTGTCTTCCACAGTGAAATCCCTCTGCTCAAGGCACATTCTTCAGGGGTTTTTGTCTGGAGGCATTTTTGTACATTTCGCCGCAATTCTGTTTTAAATCCTCTGTATCTTAACTGTAATACAGCTTGAAATCCCGCTAACAAGCCTCCATTCTGATTGTAATCTCGTTTTAAATCTCGCAAGCGGAGTCTCCAATAGAAATGCAGGAATGTGCTGTCACTCAGTAGTTGGGGCGGGTTTAAAGTATTGAGAACGAATCCCTGATAGATGCAAGTCAGGAAGGCGGGACATTGCCCAGCAGCACTGGGCAATGTATTTATTATTTTTGTCGTAGGTTCTATTTTTTTTTAATGGGAAAAGGGTAAAGTCAACGTGAATAGATCAACCATTTCCACAGTTTTTCTGGTGTTTATTGGCTATCCACTGATTTCATTTTTTTGTATCGGGGGTCAGAATCAGAAGCCCTAACTATATTATACAATTGTAATTATGCAGGGGCAAGGTGTTCTTCACAGGTAAATGACAGCCTTAATGAACCACTATGTACAGCTGTGGGCGACGTCATCTCAATAATTAATAAGAGTATATAAATCACAGTGTCCCAAACCTTTAACTGTTTTTGCTACTAGATATGAGTCTATTACATAAGAAACACGTTGCATTGTCTTGGGACAAAGCGTTCTTTACACAGCAAAGCCAGCCATAATGAACTAACACATACAGGTGTGGGTGAGGGCATTTTCATGTTGGATGCAGGCGTGTAAAACACATTGCCCCAAAACATTCTTTATTCTTTCTAAGATAATGCCCACACTGTATAAAAAGTGTGAAATTACCTTGGGTTCTTCATATATGAATGACACCCTATTGACTCCTTTGGTGACGTCATAATAATATTTAATAGAAATAAAAGTTTGGCGCTATGCAAATTACTTATGTATTTTTTCGAAGAGACATTTTGTCTATGCAGTCTAAAAATGATAGATTATGATTGGTTTTATCAATAATTGGGTCTTCATTGATAAAACAGCCTTAATTAAAAAATATATATTATTATTATTTATCAATCCCATGTAAAACATGCTTACTCCAAACTGTAGCTGCTTTTCCAAACAGATATGAGTCTAGAATATCTGTTGGGAAATTAATGTATAGAAAATACAATTTAGACTTTATTGAAACCCGACGGTAGTGAGTTTGAGGTTTCACACAACAGTGCCGTCAGCAAGAGCTCCGAGTTCCACCATGTGGAAGGGTGGAGGGCAATTCACCGACACACACGGGAGACACAAGGTTTTATTTGCAACACCGCGCAGGTGCCCAGGTTTATTTAGGTAGTTTTATTTTTATTATTTGTCACCAGAGGGCGCTGGTGCTGCAACTCCCCTACGATGGTAAGCAGGTGCTGCACTCGTATCTTACAAGTTACAACAACATCTCACCCGAAAGACGGAGCACAAGGAGGTTCAGCAACTTGCTCAGGGTCACACAATGAGTCAGTGGCTGAGGTGGGATTTGAACCGGGGACCTCCTGGTTACAAACCCTTTTCTTTAACCACACAGCCTCCTATATGCACACTATAAAGAAAAAATACTTCAAATAAATTAGATATGGTTCTGAAATATCACAGTTATCATAACTACAGTCATCTTCTTGTTTAGATTCACTTTGTATATTAAAGTTTGTGCTGCTATTAAACTACCTGCTGCCTCAATAGAGCTCTCACAGTGCTGTCTAACCTCCAAGTACATCAGGTAAACAAGAGTGTAACCCTAACCCTGCCCCCTCACGAAATCCAGAGCATGATGTGTTCAGACATCATAAATAAAGCGTGATGACAGCAACTTGACCAAAACTGAAACAGTACTGTGTACCTTATCCCAGTTCTGTAACATTATGACACAACATTTATTATACAGCTGCCATAAAACAGTGTGATTAAAAACACATTCAGGGCTTTGGACCTATAAATTCCATTGATAAGACTGAATGGCTTGTTACTGGAAGCTGTGTCTGTGTGTGTGTCAGTAACATGTACCAGTGTGTGTGTGTGTGTGTGTGTGTGTGTGTGTCAGTAACATGTACCAGTGTGCGTGTGTGTGTGTGTGTGTGTCAGTAACATGTGCCAGTGTGCGTGTGTGTGTATGTGTATGTGAAAAGGCATGAAAGGCTGATGAAATAACTTGTTTTTAATGGTTTAAGCAAATTAAATAATTCCATAAAAGAATGACCTGCCATGCACTTCAGTACACTGTGTAGATCTCACATATAATATGCAGTTGTGAAAGAAGTGCAGGATATAGTAAACTCTATCTAGATGAAATGAGCTGGGAAGTGCAAGTGTAGAGCTTTCTTTAACCCAGGATGTTTTCAGATTGAAGGGGCATTTACTCCTTTCTAAAACATCAAACAGAATGTTTATATTCCAAAGCTTCAAATACAGTGAATAACTCAGGAGTGTTTCACCAGTTCTGAAACAAACAGACAGCAGATTATCTTTCCTTTTTCATAAAGTATGAAAACACATCCCTGATATCACTGCTAGTGAATGGAGGTGCACAGCAAGTAAGATTTAAGCTGAACTCCCTTTAAAATGGGTCTGTTTAATAAAAGGCAGATCTCAGCTATCTGTATGTAGTCTTTACGTGTTAGAAATGGTTGTCTGCTTGGTTCAGGTGGACACTAATACAGACTTTACTGTATAATCCTAACCCTGTAATGTCTGATATTATTGTATTGAAGAGCTGTCCACATGTCTGCTTCCAGGTCACAGGTGGCTGGCAGTTCAAATCCAGCTCACAGATACTTGCTATTTCTTTAAAACTGTTTTATTTTTTTATTTTGTAGATTACATGGGTCATTGACTACAAGCTCATGCTTAGTAATACTGTTTTCTGCTTTTTGGTTGAATTTATATATACATATACAGTGCCTTGCAAAAGTATTCAGACCCCTGACCAGTTCTCTCATATTACTGAATTACAAATGGTACATTGAAATTTCGTTCTGTTTGCTATTTTATTTTAAAACACTGAAACAAACTCAATTATTGTAAGGTGACATTGGTTTTATGTTGGGAAATATTTTACATCATATTCAATGTGCTATCTGTGTATTGTTCTTCTGGTAAGAAATGCAAACCTTATTAAAAGTGAACCAGACCCATAGTGAACGGGATTGCATGCAATGGTGCCTTTTTGTTATTAACTATCTCAAATCATAACAACAGACGTTTTTGATGTTATACATCTGTATATATACTTTATTATTATTATTAGTTTATTTAGCAGACGTCTTTATCCAAGGTGACTTACAGAGACTAGCGTGTGTGAACTATGCATGAGCTGCAGAGTCACTTACAAGTTACAACAACATCTCACCCGAAAGACGGAGCACAAGGAGGTTCAGTGACTTGCTCAGGGTCACACAGTGAGTCAGTGAGTGAGCCGGGATTTGAACCGGGGACCTCCAGGTTACAAACCCTTTTCTTTAACCACATAGCCTCCTATATACACACTATTAAGAAAAAATACTTCAAATAAATTAGATACGGTTCTGAAATATCACAGTTATCATAACTACAGTCATCTTCTTGTTTAGATTCACTTTGTATATTAAAGTTTGTGCTGCTATTAAAGCACCCACTGCCTCAATAGAGCTCTCACAGTGCTGTCTAACCTCCAAGTACATCAGGGAAACAAGAGTGTAACCCTAACCCTGCCCCCTCACGAAATCCATAGCATGCTGTGTTGAGTCATCATAAAAAAAGCCTGCAGACAACAGACTGACCAAAACTGAAACAGTACTGTGTACCTTTTCCCAGTTCTGTATCATATATCTACATCATTATACAGCTGCCATAAAAAACAGTGTTATCAAAGAAACATACAGACCCAACCTTAGGGATACACATTGCATTGATAAGACTGAATGGCTAGTTACTGGAAACTGTGTGTGTGTGTGTCAGTAACATGTACCAGTGTGTGTGTGTGTGTGTGTGTGTGTGTGTGTGTGTGTGTGTGTGTGTGTGTGTGTATGTGAAAAGGCAGAAAGGCTAATGAAATAACATTTTTTTACTGGTTTTATGAAAACACATCCCTGATATCACTGCTAGTGAATGGAGGTGCTCAGCAAGTAAGATTTAAGCTGAACTCCCTTTA
>CM072692.1:17476453-17493953 GCA_036884735.1 Huso huso | reverse complement strand
AGGGGTGGGAATGGATCGTCTGCTTTTCTGCTGAGAAACATCAAAACTCTCACTTGTTGAGGGGGGAGGGTTTTCTTCAGTGTCCTCACTGAAAATAAAAAGTGAAATGAATTGAAAATTAGAATAACATTTCCATTATCAATATCAATGAGCAACAGATTCAAGCACACAGTATTTGCCCTGCTGAGAGGTGAACATTGATTACTGGATAAAGGTGTCTGCTAAATGTCTACAATAATAATACTAATAATAATGAGATTGCAGTGAACTTGGCTGCTCTCAAATCAAGCTGCCAGACTAAAAACACCTCAGTTCCTTTCATCTTTACTTTGATTGACAAACAATGGAACTGAGTGAGTGATTGTTGGGGCAGGCAGACAGCTTATCTTGAAAGGCTAAGAAAACCTACACTGTCTCTAGGTGAGTAACATCACTCCTTGTAATCATGGAATTATAAAAAAAGAAAGTTTGCTAAACACTCCCATGCAATAAATCAGTGAACATCAATGAGAAAATAATAAAGACGGTCAGGAAGCAACAATTATTTCTTGCAACTTTTATTGCATGTAAAGATCAGAGACTGTATAGAGCAGCACAGCACAGATGAGACATGGTGTTGCTAAAAAATTGTTAAAAAAAACGTTACTTCTATGTGTCCCTTGAGAGTCAAATGGTTGCATTTTCTAATAACATAATTACAGTAAAAAATGCATATTGAAAATGATGCATAATATATATATATATATATATATATATATATATATATATATATATATATATATAAATATATATATAAAAATATAATAAATATAAATAAATAATAATAATAATAATAATAATAATAATAATAATAATAATATAATAAAATGTAGTGTGGATCCATTATACTTACAAATCCTGAAGAGGATCCAATCCATCTTCAAATGCTGCTTCAGACATTGAATCAGCGCTCTCCAACCAGAAAGTTGATCACTTTCGCCGTCACTTTCTCTCTGTATCCATCTCCTCCAAATCTTCAGAAAGACTGAATCGACTTCGTTCGGGATGCTTTGGAACACTGCTCCACATTTTGTTCGATTTTGCAAATTTTACAAATTGAAAAATGATCAGAAAAAATGTTAATAAACCGTGATCCGTTGTGTGTAATGCAGCGCGCTTGCTTGCAATAGATGTGGCTCTGTTTACTTCGCACATCGATTGCTCTGTAAGGGATTGGGCTACAAACAAAGTCAAGGTATGATTGGACAGCTTGTGACCTCCCCTACAACGTGATCAGGGAGACTTCACCGTCATCAGATAGTTGTAAGACCAGAGCAGCAAAACGCACAGCTAGTCGATCGCAGTTGTTTTTGAAACATGGGTTCTAGACACATTGCCAAGGGGATATCTCAGCGGTGAAATGACGGATTCGAAAAATTCCTTAGCTGTTTGACGGTAGGAAAACAACGATTTTGATATTGAGTCAGCTTTTTTTTCTCTTTTGCTTTTGTAATAATATTAAAAATGATTTATGAAATATAATGTGTAATTGCAGTACCATGTTGTATGAATACATTCATTTTAATACACTTACAGTGTGTGTGTGTGAGTTAATTCAAAACTAAATTTAATGTAAAATGAATAAAATCTCTAACTTGTGTATTTTGTGTTGAATGTGCCCTTCTCTCTTTTAGTATTGGCCCTTCGTTTCCTAAACAAATGAAAAAAAAATAAATACAGCATCTTTATTAAATTCATTTAGTTTGATGTATTATGTGCTTGTGAATATGTTATAAAGGGATTCTAAAAATGGGTATGATTGGCTGGCATATATTATAATCAGCTTATTAAAGTTTACAATTTTCACCTACATTCTCACAAAGGAAAATATGGTAATATATACATTTATTTGTCAATACTTCAAATGCCATTTGCACAGCTAAAGATTAAAAAAGTACTTCCTACAAGTTATACCAGCAAAAAAAAAAATATTGTGTAATTCAACTTAAAGGGGATACCTGGGAGGTTTGAAATAAGTAAATATTACTACTTACAAATCAATTTCCTCATTTGAGTTAAAGGGTTAAAGGACTTTTGTGTGTCACATGATCCCATGTGTTGCAACAACTGCTATAGTAAAAGTGTGTGTGTGTGTTGTGTTCATTATTATTTTTAAATCTTGACCGTTTTCACTTTTAAATTGCAGTATTCCCTGGCTGTTTCAGGATAGCTCAACGATGTCTTCTCATGCAATTTTCAGAACTACATTTCCCATCATCCTATTGGTCACTGGTAAATCTACCTGTTACGATGTGAGCAGGAGGATCATGGGAAATGTAGTTATTTTCACACATGTGGCCCCATGTGAAGCCATCTTGGAAACAGAATGCAATTTAAAAAAGTGATCAAGATTAAAGAAAAAACAAAACAACTCACCATACTTTAGCAGCTGCAGCAACACACGAGGACATGTGACACAAAAAACATCCTCTGTTACCCTTTAAGATCCATGGCTGTTTCTGTCAATTTTCCCTTTCTGGAGCTTCATTTTGAATTATTTAAAATCAGGCTTCTCTAGTCCAGTTTCAGAATGTGTCTGGAATTATCAGCGGTTTTGAGGGAACTTGGCAATTTGAGGAAAATAAAAACAATAATATATAGTTTTAAAAGTAAATTAAACGTATAAAATAATAGTAATTTAATTTAAAAAAAATCTTAACTCAAATGAGGAAACTGATTTGTAAGTAGTGTTTACATATGTTCCCAAAAATTTCAAGTATACCTTTAACCTTCAATGTAATGCTTGTGAGTATGAGAACACACTCTGTTTATTATAAAACATACTTTTCAATTCAATGAAACAAGTTAAGAGATATTTCAATTCTGAATTTGTAGATGAGAGACAAGCTTGACCTATGCAGGTGAAAAGGAAGCAACACTGCAGCTCCATTTGCTTGTTCAGCCAGTCCAGGCACTTGTCTGTCCCAAATCATGATAATGATTCCCTCCTCCTGTCCTGCAAGGCATACTACCACCCCCGAGAACTATGACCCCCTTGCTTCCTAATTCTTGTAGGATTGACACCTATTTAAGATAGAACATCTCATCAGAGTGTGACAGTAACATTTGATTTTAATTCTGAGTTTTCGATTGTTTGTTTGGTGCAAATAAAGAACTGGCTCTTTCAGTCTTTGAGGGGCTGGAATCTTTGTTTTATTTTCTGATTAGCAACTGGTAGAAACATAAGGACAAAAAAGACATCGAGCATTTACGAGCTTGATAACTGAGGTAGAACATGAACGAAAGCTGCAAATTTGAGGACTAGAGTTGCCCATCTCTTGTATAAGCTGACCACACAGATGACCTGTTGTGCAATATTCTTTAAGGTGTCCTTGTAGAGGCTCTTCTTTTGATCAGGACTGTGGTCTGCAGGTCGCTGTGGAGGTCATTTTCCTCGTCGTTTCAAACACCGCTCCTGTTCCTCGGCTGTGCTGCTCCTCCAGGTCCTGTGTAAAGCCTGCACCTTCTCTTTGTTAGTGTTGCCCTCTGTAAAGAGCACAATATTGTATTTTATTATATCCAGTCACATCATCTATGTTTTGTATTTTGCTTTTTTTTACTGGAGCAATCTAGGTAAAGCACCTTGCTCAAGGGTACAGCAGCAGTGTCCCCCACTGGGGATTGAACCCATGACCCTCCGGTCAAGAGTCCCAGCCCTAACCACCCTCCACCACTGCTGCCCTGTTTGTGTCAGTACCTGTGTGTGTGTGTCAGTACCTGTGTGTGTGTGTGTGTGTGTGTGTTGTGTGTCAGTACCTGTGTGTGTGTGTGTGTCAGTACCTGTGTGTGTGTGTGTTTGTGTCAGTACCTGTGTGTGTGTGTGTCAGTACCTGTGTGTGTGTGTGTGTGTGTCAGTACCACCTGTGTGTGTGTGTGTCTGTACCTGTGTGTGTGTGTGTGTGTGTGTGTGTCAGTACCTGTGTGTGTGTGTGTGTGTGTGTCAGTACCTGTGTGTGTGTGTGTGTTGTGTCAGTACCTGTGTGTGTGTGTGTGTGTGTGTGTGTGTGTGTGTGTGTGTGTACCTCTGTGTGTGTGTGTGTGTCTGTACCTGTGTGTGTGTGTGTGTGTCTGTACCTGTGTGTGTGTGTGTGTGCACAGTGTGTGTGTGTGTGTCAGTACCTGTGTGTGTGTGTGTGTCAGTACCTGTGTGTGTGTGTGTGTGTGTCTGTACCTGTGTGTGTGTGTGTGTGTGTGTGTGTGTCAGTACCTGTGTGTGTGTGTGTGTGTGTGTCTGTGTGTGTGTCAGTACCTCTGTGTGTGTGTGTGTGTGTCAGTACCTGTGTGTGTCAGTACCTGTGTGTGTGTGTGTGTGTGTGTGTGTGTCAGTACCTGTGTGTGTGTGTGTGTGTGTGTGTGTGTGTGTGTGTGTGTGTGTCAGTCCTATCGGCACAAGTGGGCGGAGTTAGTAAACAGTGACGCATTCCTGGAGCCCGTAGAGCTCTTTCACAGCGCGCTCGCAATGCTTTTAACGTGTTCACGCTCGCCCTGGCAAAATGTTTCTTCACATAATCAAGCATTAATTCGCATAAATAACAGCCAGTCACTTTTTATTAACGATATTTTGTATTGTTTTTTAAAAAAATACCGCTATATCCTGACGCTGCAGCACAGCATCTCCGCAATGTATTCAGTACTGAGTGGGCTCCACAAATGGCGCCTGTAATGGAGCACCGAACTGCATCACGGGATTGACTGTCCTATCCTGCTTTATACAGTCCTAGGTGAGGACACAGAAAGTCTGATAGAGAGTTTATTGCAGTTTAACAAAGTTACGTAAAACACAGTCCCTCTGCAGCTCCCACTCAGCACAGGTAGAAATATTGTGTTCATGTGAGTCCGCATTACAGTGTAAATGAAACGGATGTGTCGCGGGACAGACCCGGACTAGGCTTTACATTCATAATACACTGGTTTTAAAAGTGACGTTTGGCACAGATTGGAATATAGAAACATTGATTTTTGGAAATTACAAATCTGTGCTCCCTCGTTAATGATCGCGTTGCTATAGGTTTTGTGAATGGAGGCTGTTCTGCTGTGAGTATATCAGGGTGCTCTGTGCTCCCCTCGTTAATGATCGCGTTGCTATAGGTTTTGTGAATGGAGGCTGTTCTGTTGTGAGTATATCGGGGTGCTCTATGCTCCCTCGTTAATGATTGCGTTGCTATAGGTTTTGTGAATGGAGGCTGTTCTGCTGTGAGTATATCAGGGTGCTCTGTGCTCCCCTCGTTAATAATCGCGTTGCTATAGGTTTTGTGAATGGAGGTTTGTTCTGCTGTGAGTATATCAGGGTGCTCTATGCTCCCCTCGTTAATGATCGCGTTGCTATAGGTTTTGTGAATGGAGGCTGTTCTGCTGTGAGTATATCAGGGTACTCTGTGCTCCCCTCGTTAATGATCGCGTTGCTATAGGTTTTGTGAATGGAGGCTGTTCTGCTGTGGTATATCGGGGTGCTCTGTGCTCCCTCGTTAATGATCGCGTTGCTATAGGTTTTGTGAATGGGCTGTTCTGCTGTGTGTATATCGGGTGCTCTGTGCTCCCCTCGTTAATAATTTCATTTGTGTTGCACAGTCGAAACACAGCTAACTGCGGAACGAGTGATTTCGAGATACAGACACGGAGATGACTTCAAGGAGAAGGAAACAAAGATGTCTCCACAGCTGCATGGGAACCTCACATTTCCCAGTTCATTATTAATAGCGGGCTGTCAAGACTTGTCAGCGGGTCGAGCGAGGTGAGATAAAGACACACACAGGATTATTTAAAGTCGTTCGTGACTCATGACTCTGAACAGGTCTGTGTTTTTCTCTCGTCATGAACCAGCTGCTGCCCAACCCAAGGAACTGCTTTGAAGACATTTACTTCCTGTGTCATGTGACCCGCAGCTCGCTTCAGCTACAGTGAAGAGGGCGCTTGTGCGAGTCGATTTTATACTTCGTATTGTTGAGGATAGTGGATAATAAAACTATATCCATGATAATAATAATAATAATAATAATAATAATAACAACACACATAAATATAATACTAATAATCAGAGTTGAAAGTCAGCGGTGCGCCCGGAACTGCGTACCGGCAAAACATCTTGTCAAGGTACTTCAATATTTCATCTTATCACAATGATAGGCTACATCATTTTTCTTTGTATTTTCCGTCCTTTTCGCTTCTTCTTCTTCGTTGTTCGGTTATTATTGATGTTTAAGCAAAATAACTCGGCGTCACGCAGTTCGGTCATGTGACTTATGATGTCAGAGTATGCTGACTGCCAAAGGGCTTCGCATACTTGTGAACATGGAGTCTTCAAAATAAAGAGCTTTTGTAAACTCATATTTTCTAAAGACACAAGCATACAACTATTCCACTATAATTTGAGAAAACTATTATTGTGTTAAATACATAAGAACATAAGAAAGTTTCCAAAAAGAGGAGGCCCCATTCAGCCCATCTTGCTCGTTTGGTTGTTAGTAGCTTATTGATCCCAGAATCTCATCAAGCAGCTTCTTGAAGGATCCCAGGGTGTCAGCTTCAACAACATTACTGGGCAGTTGGTTCCAGACCCTCACAATTCTCTGTGTAAAAAAGTGCCTCCTATTTTCTGTTCTGAATGCCCCTTTATCTAATCTCCATTTGCGACCCCTGGTCCTTGTTTCTTTACTGCACAATACTGTTATTTTGGTACTCGTCAGTGACTTGGAGAAAAAAGAACGTCTTATTTAGTTTTTTCAGGCAGCCGTCGGGTAACCCTAACGACATGAACAGTGCGAAAACTCAAGCTCGAATATAAATTTAATCAGACACCAAAATCCAAGCAGAACAACTGGACAAACGCAAAAAAGATCATCGTTTTTTTTTTCCTATTAAGTGCTGTTGTAACTGTTAGTGTTAACCTGTATATTTAGCAACACAGACGTTTCCAAAAACGAACCCAGCATTTGAGTAACTGTGATAACTAGAAGGGCTCGGGATGATTTCAAACAGCATGAAAAAGATAAGGGGCGGTCTAAAGAAAGAGAAAGAAAAATGACATTTGAAGCGCTGTACTCTTTAACAACGGACTTGTTTCAATTGTGTTGCAGAGGAGAAAACCCAGCTAACTGAGGAACAGTGATTCAGTAGAGAGAGGCATGGACCCGACTCCAAGGAGAAGAAGAAGGAGTAAAGAGAATGACCCTCCTGATATGTCACAAGAGCCTGCCAGGTACTGAAAGTCTTTTCTTATTAGTTCGGTCTTGTGACATGCTGAATAATACCTTTACTAAAGCTGTTCAGGAATCCAAATCACTGAGCTGAGTCTCAAGCCCAGGGTTAGAGTCAGACTCTCTGTGCTTTTACAATGCCTCCTATGCTTTACCAGACCTCTCAGTGATTTACAATGCTTCCCTATGCTTTTTTACCACACCTCTCTGTGCTTTATAATGCTTACCTATGCTTTAGCAGACCTCCTGTGCTTTTACAATGCTTCCCTATTGTTTACCAGACCTCTCTGTTCTTTACAATGCTTCTCTATGCTTTACCAGACCCCTCTGTGTTTTTACAATGCTTCACTATGCTTTACCAGACCTGACTGTGTTTTACAATGCTTCCTGTGATTTACCAGATGTCTCTGTGCTTTACACAATGCTCCCCCATGCTTTACCACACCTCTCTGTTCTTTACAATGCTTCCTATGCTTTACCAGACCTCTCTGTACTTTACAATGCTTCCCTATGATTTACCACACCTCTGTGCTTTACAATGCTTCCCTATGCTTTACCAGACCTCTCTGTACTTTACAATGCTTCCTATGATTTACCACACCTCTCTGTGCTTTACAATGCTTCCTTAGTGCTTTACCACACCTCTCTGTGCTTTACAATGCTTCCCTATGCTTACCAGACCTCTCTGTGCTTTTACAATGCTTTACCTATGCTTTACCACATCTGTCTGTGCTTTACAATGCTTCCCTATGCTTTACCAGACCTCTCTGTGCCCACATACAATGCTTCCCCATGTTTTCCCCAGACCTCTGTGCTTTACAATGCTTCCCTATGCTTTACCAGACCTCTCTGTGTTTTTACAGTGCTTCCTATGCTTTACCAGACCTCTCTGTGTTTTACAATGCTTCCCCATGTTTTTACCAGACCTCTCTGCTTTTACAATGCTTCCCTATGCTTTACCAGACCTCTGTGCTTTACAATGCTTCCCCTATGTTTTTGCACCAGACCTCTCTGTGTTTTGCATAATGCTTCCCTATGCTTTTACCAGACATCTCTGTGCTTTTATAATGCTTCCCTATGCTTTACCAGACCTCTGTGCTTTACAATGCTTCCTATGTTTTGCACACAGACATCTCTGTTTTTACAATGCTTCCCTATGTTTTTACCAGACCTCTCAGCTTTACAATGCTTCCCTATGTTTAACAGACCTCTGTGCTTTACAATGCTCCCTCATGTTTTTAACAGACCTCTCTGTGCTTTTATTAATGCTTCCTATATTTTACAGACCTCTCTGTGTTTTACAATGCTTCCCCATGCTTTACCAGACCTCTCTGGCTTTTACAATGCTCCTATGTTTTACTATTAGCTCTCTCTTCTACAATGCTTCCCTATGCTTTACCAGACCTCTCTGTGCTTTACAGTGCTTCCCTATGTTTTTACCAGACCTCTCTGTGCTTTACAATGCTTCCTATGCTTTACCAGACCTCTCTGTGCTTTTTACAATGCTTCCCTATGCTTTACCAGACCTCTCTGTGCTTTACAATGCTTCCCTATGCTTTTACCCAGACCTCTCTGTGCTTTACAATGCTTCCCTATGTGACCACACCTCTCTGTGCTTTACAATGCTTCCCTATGTGACCACACCTCTCTGTGCTTTACAATGCTTCCCTATGTTTTTACCAGACCTCTCTGTGCTTTACACAATGCTTCCCTATGCTTTACCAGACCTCCTGTGCTTTACAATGCTTCCTATGCTTTTACCAGACCTCTCTGTGCTTTACAATGCTTCCCTATGCTTTTTACCAGACTTCTCTGTGCTTTACAATGCTTCCCTATGCTTTACCAGACCTCTCTGTGCTTTACAATGCTTCCCTATGCTTTACCAGACCTCTCTGTGCTTTACAATGCTTCCCTATGCTTCTCCAGACCTCTCTGTGCTTCACAATGCTTCCCTATGCTTTACCAGACCTCTCTGTGCTTTACAATGCTTCCCTATGCTTTAACAGACCTCTCTGTGCTTTACAATGCTTCCCTATGCTTTACCAGACCTCTCTGTGCTTTACAATGCTTCCCTATGCTTTACCAGACCTCTCTGTGCTTTACAATGCTCCCTTATGCTTTCTCATTTCCCTCTTTCTTTTTCATTCTCATTTGAAAAACCAAGAAAGTCTGATTAATCAAATTATTTTTTTTATTAAATGACATTACTAAAATCTGAAAAGATAAACAGAACAAACATTTTTTTGTAAATCAAAAACAAAAACACACACACAATAAAGCAAACTTAAGTTCACTTTTTTAAAAACTGTTACAGCACTGAGTATTGGATGCCATTTTTTAAAATATATATAAAAACACAACAATTCTTAAAAAATAAATTAAATACAGTTACTGCCATTGAAATCCATTCGTTGCTAAAAACAAATAATTCACCTCATTTCGCTCTGCAGGTAGGCCGTTTACCCCTAACTTTCATCCAAAGTTGTGTCAGATTGAACATTCCCTTCACCCGGTGGAGGACAGACAGGGAGTTCAATACAAAGGGTTTCTTACAACACAAAACAGTCTAGTTCAGCTGGCAGATTGTTACAGTGGAATCATAACCCCAAAGCCAAAACCCAGGATAGGCGGCTCAGTGAATGTGGTTTTGGAATCTGTGCAGGAGGTCATTGTGTCAGAGGCGCCATAAAAGGACAGCGTGCCGGCATTAAGTCCAGATACACTCCTATTCTGGGGGGGGGCAGTTATTACAGTTTGATTGTTATTGTGCCAGGCAGTGTAACTGGAATCAGAGCAGAACAAACTCAGGACTTGTCATTGAATCCAAGGCCACAGGGGCGATCCCATCCTTTCCTGCTGATTCCTTTATATGTGACTCCTATAAAAGCCTCTGTCCCTCCCTCAATCTCCCAGTAACAGCGAAGTCCCAGACAAACCCTCTCTGCAAAGCACTTGGGCATAGCTTTCAAATCTCTCTGGGTGATGAGGATATCTCTGGGTCTCTTGGCTGTATGTCACCTTTCTGTTCCCTTCAGACAGACAGAGGTTTCTATGCGCTGTGTTGGGGTCCAGTGTGAGCTGACAGGAATCTGATTGAAGAGAAGAGGACAGGTAGAGGAGAGACGGTTAGAAAAGTCAAATCACTGAGAAAATCAACAGTCATTGTCTGCTGCATCCTCACATCCTGTTTATGGAAGGTGTGTGTTTTGTTTTAATTATTTTTTAATACATTTTGACCACTTTTTAAACTTTTAAATTGCATTCCTGCCTCAAGATGGCTTCCCGTGGACTGGCATGGACCTCTCAGAATACATTCCCATCATCCTCCTGCTCACTGGTAATTCCATCTCAAGTACATATGTGAGCAGGAGGATGATGGGAAATGTAGTTCTGAGGCCCATCTTTACATGCTATCTATAAGTATAAAAAGTGGTCAAAATGTAAAAAAAATAAAAAATAAAAAAATACACACACACCTCACGTAAACAGTTATTAAGCAACACATGGGAACATGCAACACAATAAAATACAAAGGACCTTATGAACCCTTTAAACCCTCTTGCTGTTTGATTTGTTCATTATAATTCCTCGATCTTATCAAACTTCTTCAATTGGGACCAATCAAATGCAGCTCTGCATACAATTACAGTTCACTTAATGTTACTACAGGGTATGTGTTGCCATTTTACCCACTCAGACCCCTTGCTTACTAAATATCTTCAATAGAATATCATCCACTCTTCAAATATCTGTCTAATATTTTAATGAGCAATCCATCCCACAAGTGCAGTGATACTGCAATATACATTTACTACCAGCACAGGATGACTGGGAGGGATAGCTGTTCATTTTACCCCACAACTGGTTTCACATGCATTGTACATGTATTAAAAGATGGGATGATTATCTATTCAGGGATAGCAAGATATTTAGGGGAGAAAAGGTCTGAGTGGAAAAACAGGCAACAAATGCCCCTCCCCCAGTCATTCTGCATGTATTCATCTGAACCAATACTTGTTGGAGAGGAGTGTAGATTAATGGCTTCACAGTACTAATAAATAATAATAATTGCTGCCCTCAGCTCACCCCTCCCTGTTCTGTAGTGTTAGCTCTTCTCTCAATGGGTGACACATCTTTCAATCAAATGTTTCAGTGAAAACAGACTTACATTTAAAAACTCAGCTCTGTTCCTTGGCTCTGGAGCCTGCAGACTGTAAACTTGCAACTTCATTCACTGGGAAAGAAAAAAAGAGAAATAAATTGAAACATACAACAGTCACTGTCTCGCCCATCCTCAAATCACTCCCTCCTCCCTGCTTCATCGGTCCCTGTTCCTCCTCTATCCTCCATGCTCCTTCCTCTATGCTTCCTTCTCCCTCTTGAATGCTCCTCCACCCTCCTGCCTCCTCCCCACATCCTCCTGCTCCCTTCTCCGTACTCCATCCACCCCTGCTCCCTCCACCCTGCTCCCTCCTCCCTTCCCACCTGCATCCTCCTGCTCCCTATTCCTGCTCCCTCCTCCATGCTCCCTGCCTCCCTGCTCCCACCTGCATCCTCCTCCTCCCACCTGAATCCTCCTCCCTCCTCCATCCTCCTGCTCCCTCCTCTATCCTCCCTGCTCCCCTGCCTGCTCCCTCCTCCCTGTTCCTCCTCCTGCTCCCTCCTCCCTGCTCCCTCCTCCATTTCCCCCTCCCTCCTGCCTGCTCCCTGTTCCTCCTCCCCTCCTCTATCCTCCCTGCTCCTTCCTCCCTGCTCCCTCCTCCATCCTGCCTGCTCCCTCCTCCATCCTGCCTGCTCCCTCCTCCCTCCTCCCTTCCCTCCTCCTCCTCTATCCTCCCCTTCCTCCCCTCCTCCCTCCTCCCTCCTGCCTGCTCCCTCCTCCCATCCTGCCTGCTCCCTCCTCCATCCTCCCTGCTCTCTCCTCCCTTCTCCACCAGTTATCAGACATTATTTTTAGTGTTTTGGGGCGATCAGCCAATAATACAACCGTTTCCACCCTTTCTGTGTTTTCATTGGTTAGATTATATGTCAGTCACACAGCCTGAGGAAACTGATGAATGTGAGCTGAAGCAATCATGAAACGTCATCACTGAGAGCCGCAGTGGAACGTTATTATAGTTTAAAAAAATAATGTATACACACACACACTGACACGCGCACACACAACTAATAGAAATAATATGTTTTTATATTTCTGATAACTACAACTAAATAATAATAATAATAATAATAATAATAATAATAATAATAATTCCTGAATCTTTTTTCTTCTTCTGTAATTTCAAGTTGAAATCAAGTTTAAGGATGTCATCAACACTGCATTGCTTTCAAGGGCCTCAATATTCCTCTACCTCCTCTAATAATAATAATAATAATAATAATAATAATAATAGGTGTTACACTTATGGAGGCGCCGTTTCAAACCCAGAGATACCAAAGCGCTGGGATGTGAATCTGCCCTCACAGCAACGAACATATATAGACATGTTTTTATTTTAATATCTCTTTATACATTATTCAACCCGTGTGATTCTTATTCTTCAGCAGCGTGCTGTAAGGTGTCTGTATGGCGTATGTTATTAATGTGGTTATAACGTTATATTAAACAACAACACATCCCACAATCCTCGGGAGGAGCGCTTGATAAAAAACCCCGTCCAGCCCTCTGATCAATCCAAGAGAAACCCGCGTTTCCAACATCGGAACCACCTCGGCAGCCGCCTCCGCATCCATCTGAGGACAGAGCTGCATTTCCATGAGGGAGTCACCGCGAACATGGAGAAACCCGGACACCGAAAAATCACCCGGACCCACACCAGCGGGCTTTGAAATACACTCTGATTCGGGACTGAAGGAATCACTTCACAAAAGGGTTCACAGAAATGTGAGCAAACACAACCACCCTCAGAACAAACCGGGAACACAGAAATGGAAAAATAGAAATGTGAAAGCCGCGTCATTTTAACACGCTCCTAACAATTGCCATGGAAACCCTGGCGACAGAAAAACAAAACAAAAACAAAACAGGAATGTCACTCTGCAGGAGAAGAAGAATTCAGCTCCACAACACCTGAAAAACTCCAGGAAACGTTAGCTTATTATCAGAAGAGTTTCTTTTTTTTAAATGTATTTTATTTATTTATTTTTAAAGGGGTTGATACCGTTTTCGTGCTTGAAAAGGGCTGTTTTTTAAGTTACAAGTTCAAAGTGTTCTCTTTAGTTGCAGTCTCGTATCACTCCTGGTACAGACCACAGCAATCGCAGTTTTCTCTGTACTGTCTCACACACAATGCAAACCTTATTTTAAACTGTGTTCACCTTATCAAAGTTATTGCTATTTTAAATACAATTCTTTATGGAGTTCAGCAGAGATTATAAAGATATTGCATGGGGCAGTGTGTGTGTGTGTGTGCATGTGTATGTGTGTGATAGGCAGGGTGTGTGTGATAGGCAATGTGTGTGTGTGTGTGTGTGTATGAGTGTGTGATAGGCAGTGTGTGTGTGTGTGTGTGTGTGTGTGTGTGTGTGTGTGTGTGTGATACGTGAGCATGTAATGCCTGGATACCCCCCTCGGTGTGCATTACATTCTCATATCACACACCACCCCATGCTGTATTCTATAGATATTGTACAGATCCTTTCTGTCCTTCCATTTCTACATAAACTCTGAAATTAAAACGCATTCAGTTCAATTACATATTATTACTTAACACAGTAAACACACTATAAAACTACTAACATGTTTGCTAAAAATAGCCCAGCTGCTTAGTACTGTGTGATGTGAAGTATTAATTAGCCAGGTTATTATCATCAAGTATCCTAAGTTAATGCTGCCATGTATTCCCCAGTGTGGGGGTAAGCCTGTCATATCTGATCCTGTGGAGATATGATGCCCTCTATTAATACAGAGCCTGTCATATCTGATCCTGTAAGATCGATCCCCTCTATTAATACAGAGCCTGTCATATCTGATCCTGTAAATCGATCCCTCTATTACTACAGAGCCTGTCATATCTGATCCTGTAAGATCTGATCCCCTCTATTAATACAGAGCCTGTCATATCTGATCCTGTAAGATACAATCCCCTCTATTAATACAGAGCCTGTCATATCTGATCCTGTAAAGATACAATCCCTCTATTAATACAGAGCCTGTCATATCTGATCATGTAAGATCGATCCCTCTATTAATACAGAGCCTGTCATATCTGATCCTGTAGATACGATCCCCTCTATTAATGCAGAGCCTGTCATATCTGATCCTGTAAATCTGATCCCTCTATTAATACAGAGCCTGTCATCATATCTGATCCTGTAAGATCTGATCCCCTCTATTAATACAGACGTGAAGGACTGCTGTGCTGTAAGTAGTTCATCTTGGGTTGTCTGTCGGGACTGTACTATAAAATAACATTTGCTTACTAAGGTGGGTGTTCATTAGTTTGTATTAGAAGCTGGATTGAGGTTGCAGTCTCTTTTGGGTGTCCTGTACATAGCCAGAGTTCGTGTTTCTTTGTGTTTAATATACAGGCAATGCACAACCAGGGTTGAGGCAATTCCTTTTTAAAAGCAATTCCTTCAAAGGAATTGGAATTGATATTTTAGAGACATTATAATAATTGTTGTGATTGTTCAACATCTTTCATCTGAAGTCGATTTAATTGACTAACAAACAGGAGTGAATTCAATGTAATTTGTTGCCACTGTGAGAAGCTCATTTTAACAGAATACTGCTAATTACAATTGTGATCAATGGTGTGTTGGAATTGATTAAAAGGGAATGGGAATTGATTTTAAAAGTTATTGAGATTGAAAAAAAGGAATTGACCTGAACCCTGTTCACAAATGACCAGTTTCACACGAGGCTGAAGATAGGAAATGGAAAATGGAAAATGAAGGATCGCACCTAATTTAACCCGTCACAATTCATACAATTCACCTGCTCTCTCCTCCCTTCTCTATGCTCCCTAGTCCCCGCTCCCTTCTCTAGGAACTCTCCTCCCTGCTCCCTCCTGTATGCTCCCTCCTCCCTCCTACCTTCTTCCTCTATGCTCCCACCTCAATCTTCTTTGCTCCCTCGTCCCTGTTCCCTCATCCCTCTATACTCCCTCCTCCCTTTTTCCTCTATGCTCCCACCTCAATCTTCTTTGCTCCCTCCTCCCTGTTCCCTCATCCCTCTATACTCCCTCCTCCCTCTTACCTTCTTCCTCTATGCTCCCACCTCAATCTTCTTTGCTCCCTCATCCCTGTTCCCTCATCCCTCTATACTCCCTGCTCCCTCCTCCCTTCTTCCTCTATGCTCACAATCTTCTTTGCTCCCTCCTCCCTGTTCCCTCATCCCTCTATACTCCCTCCTCCCTGCTCCCTCCTCCCTTTTTCCTCTATGCTCCCTCAATCTTCTTTGCTCCCTCCTCCCTGCTCCTCTATGCTCCATCCTCCCTATTCCCTCCTCCCTCTTCTCTGACCTCCTCTATGCTCCCTCCTTCCAGCTCTATGCTCCCTCCTCTATGCTCCCTGCTCTCTCCTCCCTCCTCTTTGCTCCCTCCTCTTTGCTCCCTGCTATTTTATACACAAGTATATTTAGACAGTGATGTTTAAGGCTGATAATCAATAGATTTGATCTATAATTCTTACTTGAGATTTATTTCTGACTTTGGATAAGTTCTCTCTTTATTTTTCTGTCTTTAATAAACTGCTGCTGCTATTAATTAAACCCTCTTGCTGTTTAATTGTTTTGTTCATTATAAATCCTCGATCTTATCAAACTTCTTCAGTTGGAACTAATCAAATGCAGCTCTGCATACAATTACAGTTCACTTAATGTTCCTACAGGGTATGTGTTGCCATTTTACCCACTCAGACCCCTTGCTTACTAAATATCTTCGTTCCTCTCAATCACATATTTTTGCCCAACAGTATGGTGTCCATATTAGGACACCCTTGCGCATCAAACATACAGCAGTCATTGTCTGCTCCATCCTCACATCACTCCATGCTCCCTCCTCTCTTCTCCCTGCTCCCTCCTTCATTAGTCCCTGCTCTGTCATCCCTACTCCCTCCTGTATGCACACTCCTCCCTGCTCCCTGTTCCCTACCTGCTCCCTGCTCCCACCTCCATCCTCCCTAATCCTTGCTCCCTCCTCCTTCTTTCAGGCTCTCCTTCATGCTCCTTGCTCACTCCTCCATGCCATCTCCTTCCTGCTTCCTTCTCCATGCTCTCTCCTCTCTGCTCCCTCCTCCATTTACCCTCCTCCCTGCTCATTCCTCCCTGCTGCAATATTCATATAGCCAACAATCTGCAAGAGCTCTTTATTTATGTCTTGCAAGTCCTGTCCCTCCTCAAGCCAGGGTCTATTTTAGAAATCTCTACCAAAGGAATCTATTTCCTTCAACCTGTTTTTTATTAATTCCCCCTTGCAGAAGTCCTCAATATGGTCTTTAAGTTCAGATACAGCTTTCCTCCACAGCCTCAAAAGAGATGCCTGGCTGACAGTAACGCTGGGTAAGTCTCCAGCTTCAGGAGGGCAGAGAGACTGGAAATTCTACAACAGGAAAGTGGAGAAAAAGGAGTTTTCAGTGAAACAGAATGGGGTCCAAAACATTCCTGGGAAAAGCAAGGATTCATTCAATGGAGAGGTCTGTCTGAAACCGTCCCAGTTATGGACTTGAGATTTTCTAACAAGCAGTGATGTTACCTGTAGAAAATGGATGTGATCCTCTGTCTCTGAAAGCTGTTTCAGCTCAGTGTTTCTCCTCCTTAGCTCAGCAATCTCCTGCTCCAGTTTTTCATGCGTCCTTCAGCCTGATTCACTGCAGCCTTCTCGTTAGCTCAATCAACTCACCAACCTCAGTGTGGATCTTCTCAATGGATCGGATCAGCTCAGTAAAGATCTTCTCACTTTCCTTTATTTCTATGCATGCAGATCTCTGGTGAAAGAACACAGTTGAGGAGACATGGTTAGTATTGATATCAAAACACATCAGGCATGACAGTAAACTTCTGTAGATGTGTTCCAGTCCATCTGTTAATAATAATAATAATAATAATAATAATAATAATAATAATAATAATACCCCCTCTTGTCAATACCCACTTTCAGTGACTCCACAGCCTGTTTCAGCTCCTCAATTTCTTTCAGTCTCTCCTGGATTCTCTGTTGTATTTCTGTCTGTGTCTCTCCCAGCTGCTTCTGTGTAGAAACACAGTGACACAGTAACATCATTTCTGATGGAGCATTGAGGATATCCTGTCACACCATCACAGACCT
>CM072692.1:17400549-17475953 GCA_036884735.1 Huso huso | reverse complement strand
ACACGCAATCCCACAATCCAAAGAGGGACCATCAACACACCACAAGAGCCTGCGAGAAACCAGGACACAGCATATCCATCAGAGACCATGGAAACACACACCATCCCACAATCCTCAGCAGAGGGACCATCAACACACTCACAACAAGAGCCTGCGAGAAACCAGGGACACATATCCATCAGAGACCATGGAAACACACACACACCATCCCACAATCCCAGTAGAGGGACCATCAACACACTCACAACAAAGAGCCTGTGAGAAACTATAGGACACAGCATATCCACTAGAGACCACATGGAGAATCATTAACATCATCCCACAATCCTTAGCAGAGGGACCATCAACACACTCTCACAACAAGAGCCTGCGAGAACCAGGACACAGCATATCCATCAGAGACCATGGAGAACATACACACCATCCCAGCACATCTTAATAGAGGGACCATCAACACTCACAACAAGAGCCTGCGAGAAACCAGGACACAGCATATCCATCAGAGACCATGGAGAACACACACCATCCCACAATCCTTAGTGCAGAGGGACCATCAACACACTCACAACAACAAGAGCCTGGTGAGAACCAGGACACAGCATATCCATCAGAGACCATGGAGAACACACACCATCCCACAATCCTTAGCAGAGGGACCATCAACACACTCACAACAAGAGCCTGCGAGAAACCAGGACACAGCATATCCATCAGAGACCATGGAGAACACACACCATCCCACAATCCTTAATAGAGGGACCATCAACACACTCACAACAAGAGCTCAAGTAGAAACCAGGACACAGCATATCCATCAGAGACCATGGAATACACACCATCCCACAATCCTAGCAGAGGGGACCATCAACACACTCACAACAAGAGCCTGCGAGAAACCAGGACACAGCATATCCATCAGAGACCATGGAAACACACACCATCCCACAATCCTTAGCAGAGGGAATCTCAACACACTCACAACAAGAGCTCAAGTAGAAACCAGGGATGACAGCATATCCGCATCAGAGACTATGGAATACACACAACCCCACAATCCTTAGCAGAGAGGGACCATCAACACACTCACAATAAGAGCTCATGTAGAAACCAGGACACAGTATATCCATCAGAGACCATGGAAACACACACCTGTCCTGGCTGCCAACTTAGCAGAGGGACCATCAACACACTCACAAGAGCCTGCGAAACCAGGACACAGCATATCCATCAGAGACCATGGAACACACCATCCCACAATCCTTAGCAGAGGGACCATCAACACACTCACAACAAGAGCCTGCGAGAAACCAGGACAGAGCAAATTATCTATCAATGACCAGTGCGGAGGGCAGGCTTAAACTCTCTACCCACACACAGGAACCCGCTGCCCTAACGGTCAGATTTAAAACAGAACTGTGGACTAAATGGTACAAAAATGCCTCCAGACAAAACCCCAGAAGAATGTGCTGCCAAGACCAGAGGGGTTTCACCGCGAAGACAGCAAAGGAAAGAAGGGACATGCTTAAGAGTGCAAGTCCCGTCCAGTTACTAGACATATTCTGGACAGAACGAAAAAATAACGCTTCAAGCATTTGGAAAGTGACCGAAAACATCCATACAGTATATCAAAACGAAGTAGCTAAAAAATAAGCAATCAAAAATACAATAAAACTTGAAAACAGAAGCCCTATGTATAATGTGCACAGCTTCAGACTTACAATGCAGGCAGCTCGAGGAGGCTGGGCTTCAGGCGCGGGGTGCGATCATTCTCCTGCACAACAGACTGTGGTGTGTTCAAACCATCGTCTCAAAGTGCTGCACAACTCATCGCAGAGCTGATAAGACACGCGAATGCTCCCATCGCTGATGCTTCAAGACGAAAGTTCTATCGCTGATGCTTCAAGAGACGATGCCCTATCACTGATGCTTCAAGAGACGCAGTGCCCTATCGCTGATGCTTCAAGAGACGAGTCTCTATCACTGATGCTTCAAGACGAATGCCCTATCACATGCTTCAAGAGACGCAATGCCCTATCGCTGATGCTTCAAGAGACGAAAGTGCCCTATCGCTGATGCTTCAAGAGACGAAAGCCCTATCCCCTGATGCTTCAAGAGACTTGTGCTCATCACTGATGCAAGCTTCAAGAGACAGTAATGCCTTATCCTGATGCTTCAAGAGACGAGGCTCCTTATCACTGAGGCCAAGAGACAGTAATGCCCTGTCGCTGATGCCTAAGAGACGAATGTCTTATCATTGATGCTTCAAGAGACGAGTGCCCTATCGCTTTGATGCTCAAGAGACAGCAATGACCTGGTCGCTGATGCTTCAAGAGACAGCAATGCCCCATCACTGATGTGCTTCAAGAGACGCAGAATGCCCTATCGCTGATGCTTCAAGAGACGAAAATTCCTATCGCTGAGTTTCAAGAGACGCGAAAGTGCCCTATCGCTGATGCTTCAAGAGATCGCAAAGAGTGCCCTATCGCTGATGCTTCAAGAGATTAATGCCCTGTCGCTGATGCTTCAAGACACGTATGCCCTGTCGCTGATGCTTCAAGAGACGCAATACCTTATCACTGATGCTCAAGAGACGCAATACTTATCACCGATGTTTCAAGAGACGCAATACCTTATCACTGATGTTTCGTCACCGTATCACTGATGCTTCAATGATGCCGACAGAAATCAAGCGAACGAGTAAACAAAAACGTTTGAAAATCGTTGCTCACAACTCCTTTAGGTATCGACTGCCCTGTGTTCAAATTCCAAACACTTTGCAATATTGCAGTATCACTTTGCTGCCCATATGTTGAAAATATGAGCCATTTTACATGTGTAACAAAAAACCACTGTTTGGAACTTTTTGGATGTTGTTGTCTTCGTTTGTTTTTCATCACATGCAACCCCTGCTGCTGTATAGAATTTGTTTTACCAGGAGGGCATCGGGCTTCAACAGGAAGGAACAATGAACTCACAGAAGAACGTACAAAACGTAACGTCAACACGCTCTGGCTAAACAATACACAATGACCCAGGAATTATATAATCGCAAAACCCCGATATTACAACGAAGCGACGCTGGAGCTGCCGGGTGGATAAGTGTCAGCATGTTAACAACAGGGCGCGTCTTTATAAAACTCCCACAATATCGGAACAGCAATCTTCGACCACCTCCCGTAGAAAATGCAACAACCACAGTTGCCCTCAGAGCAATGTGTGGCAAAACTGGTGCTGTTTTCCCACCCCAGTTGATCTACCCATGTTACCGTTTGTCAGCCCTGGTTCGCCTCTATATACAATGTTATAAACACGTTATCGTTGGTTATCGCATACTACGATCATTACCCGCAGTAACGGGGCAATAACAAGCGACCCACGTACCGGCGCCGCCTCCGCTTTACCGTAAAGGACGCGTTTTTCACGACAGTACTGGCAAGGGCTGGAAGCAGCCACAGCATTGGTATGGCAGGCACGGCGTACTTATGCCCGCACACAATTGTTTTTTAGTGTAATATTAACACTATTAGAGTGAAACATTGTGTGTTTTAAAATTAATATTCTCGGATTTGTGTTTTAAGAGGCAAAGCTGGACTGTGCATTAGACAGACCGTCCTCACACTCACATCCGGTTTTGTGACATTTATGTCCGGAGTCTCTTCCGCCGCTCTCAAGAGAGGATATTATTAAAAAATTTTAAAACCGGGAATAAAAACCTACAAACATCCAAGAAATAAAACACACGGAGCAGGTGAGAGTGTCTGATATCGATTCAGAGAGAGGGGCGATGGTCAGGCGGGTATCGGAAAGCGATATCATGTTGTTTTAAAACACAAACGTTTTTGTGTGTAATGTTACAGGAGGACGTTTGTTTTTAATACAAACCCCAAAACAACCAAAACAGAGGGTAATGTAAAGTGTTGGCAGATTTTGCAAGTGCAAATGTTTTGATTTAAGTTTTGCATTGTATGTTAGTACACAGATGTTGAATTAATTTTATGATTTATTAGGAACATTAGTTAAAATACTGCTGGAAAACAGGAAGCTATCGACGTGTCCGGCACCGTAACATTGAATTAAAATGAAGGAAACTTACGTACATATATTATTATTATTATTATTATTATTATTTATTTCTTAGCAGACGCCTCTATCCATGCGACTTACAGTCGTAAACAAAAATACTTCAAGAATCACAGTACAAGTATTAATACAATTAAGAGCAAGATAACAATGACTTAACTAAGATGATGTGCTGGAAATCTTGAGTAACAACTTTAAATACGGTCTATACGTATACTGGTCAGTATACGAATGTCGTCAAACTAAGTAAGATTAGGGTAGGTGTTGCATGAACGTTTTGCATCACATTTGCTAAATACAGTATTAGTCTTAGTCTTGTTGTCTTTTATAGCTTCCCCATTGTCTAGATGTACATACTTCTTGAGTCAACATAAACCCTAGAATAAAATTAAGAAGGAATCTATGATAAAGACCCAGAGTTTACAAGGATCTAGAAATGTCTTCATCTAGACAATGTGGGGAAGCTATAAAAAGGCCAATGAGATGCTCTTGATATATTGTGTTGAATTTAAATCAAGGAAGTAATGTTAAACTGTACAATGCATTATAAGACCTCACCTAGAATATTGTGTTCAGTTCTGTCACCTCACATAAAAAAAGGATATTGCTGCTCTAGAAAGAGTGCAAGAAGAGCCACCAGAATTATCCCGGTTTAAAAGGCATGTCGTATGCAGACAGGCTCAAAGAATTGAATCTGTTCAGTCTTGAACAAAGACTACGCGGTGATCTGATTCAAGCATTCAAAATCCTAAAAGGTATAGACAATGTAGACCCAGAGGACCTTGAAAGAAACATGACCAGGGGTCACAATGGAGATTAGATAAAGGGGCATTCAGAACAGAAAATAGGAGGCACTTACACAGAGAATTGTGAGAGTCTGGAACCAACTCCCAGTAATGTTGTTGAAGCCGACACCCTGGGATCCTTCCCCAAGAAGCTGCTTGATGAGATTCTGGGACTATTGTTATTAACAACCAAACGAGCAAGACGGGCTGAATGGCCTCCTCTCGCTTGGAAACTTTCTTATGTTCTTAATTTCAGTATCTCCCATATGATGTTTATAATGCACATTTTTATTGCTCATGCAGTACCTTCCACTTTCCCTCTATTAAATGTCACACATGTGTCTGCCCAGCAGTTCTGATCATGCTGTTCAGATCATTTTGAAAGTGGTGCATTGTCACATCGTGGCACGCCTACCAAAACTTGACCCATGTAATGTCAGAAAGTGGTAGGCTATCACATTTTTGCAGTACAGTTGCCTGCAGTCAATTTATGATCTGACAGGTTTTCATTGTCAAACGAAAGTTACATTTACCGTTAATTCACATTATTTTTTTGGGAAACTTAAGCGAATGGAATCAAATTATCTAAAAATAAATTTAAAAACAAATTTTTACAAGACCCAGTGTAATTCCCATAATGATAAATATCAGTTTCTTAATGGTGAAAAATATGATCAATTCAATTAAAAAAATATGTAAGACAAGAGAACAGCAGAAGGTACCAGGGACTTATAAAGAAGGATAGGACAATGATGTCACAAGTGGGCGTGGAGTTAGTAAACAGTGACGTACCTTGGAGCCCGTAGAGCTTTTTTCATTGTCAGCAATGCTTTTAAAGTATTCACGCCACCCTGGCAAAATGTTTCTTGGACATAACTACATTACACCACATAAATAACAGTCAGTCATCACTTCATATTAACGCTTATTTTGTATTGTTATTAAATAATACCGGGTCTATCCTGGCGCTGCAGCACAGCATCTCCGCAATGTATTAGTACTGAGTGGGCTCCAAAAATGGCGCCTGTAATTGGCAATGGAACTGCATCATGGGATTGACTGTCCCATCCTGCTTTATACAGTTATAGAAGGTGCCGATCTGCTTTGCTAGCAGAAGTTGTTTAGGCAGCGCCGGTCGGTCCCACTTTAATATAATTTGAAAATAACGACATCGGTACTTGTTAAAAAAAAAAACCAAAATGTACAAAATCCATATTTCTATTGAAATGGACGTTTGTGTTTTCCCTCTGGTGGTAATAATGTAGCGCGGTGAACTGGTGTCGTTACAGCTGGCGGATCTGTCCTCTAATCAACAGAGGTTCTGATTAGCTTTAGGATAGGGGGCTGTGTGTGGTCCAGTGGTTAAAGAAAAGGGCTTGTAACCAGGAGGTCCCCGTTCAAATCCCACCAGCCACTGACTCATCAGGTGACCCTGAGCGAGTCGCCTACCTCTCCCCAGGCTCGCTTCGGTGAGACGTAGTTGTGCGACTCTGCAGCTGATGCATAGTTCACACTGCCTTCGTAAGTCGCCTGATAAAGGCGCCTGCTAAATAAACCAATAATAATAATAAGGATAAAAAGGTCTCCACACGCCGGACGCTACAAGTGTTTGTTGACGCGGTGCTATTAATTAACTACACCAGTATGCATAGCGATACGATAGACTCTGTGATTGTATCGCTGCTTGATAGTCCTGTTGTACAATGGTGAATAACACTGTGGAACACACAACAGCTTTTCAGAATGATTATTTCAGTAAAGACTTCATTTCAGTATCAAGATAATTTTGATACTGGCAAGAATGACTTTTTTCTGTCGTTGTTTAGTGAAAACTACACAAGGGAAGCTGTTCCTCAATACGTTCCCCAGCAAAATCGCTTAAAAATAGACACCAATGTTGTTTTTGTTTCGTGATCACCGCATTTCTCTGACGGACACAGATACCAGCTGCAAAGCCTCCATACACACAAACATGTAGCTGCAGCGTCGCTTCCAGGGCAATTATCAACACATTTTGAGCAAAATGTAATCAAGGGAGATGACAGCTGCGGACAGGGGGAGATTGAGGCTGTGGAAAAGATAAGCTGAAGTTACTGAGAAAAGAATGGGGGGAAATGATATGCATTTAAAAAAAAACTACAACCAACCTTGATCCTTATCTAATTTACCTAGACCCTGTTTTTTACAGGTCGTAAAGTCCCCTGGTCGACATTGTCAATTTTTAGGATTTTGAATGTTTAACCAGATCGCCAGTAGTCTTTTTTGTTCAAGACCGGAATAGATTCAATTTTCGTCTGCATACAATGACATGTCCTTGTTTGACTGACATACTACGCCCGGCAAAAGCCACTTCCTGATTTCAGGATGATTCTCCCATCTTTAAAGTGTCTGAAACGCCTCCAGTAATAATCAAACTCAAAGTCTCTCTGCTTCAGGATGGCCAAGTTTCCGCCCTGTTATCCAGGATAACCTGCTTGGATGGGGTCCCCGCCATCCCAGAGCAGTTCAAGACATGCCCTACCAGCCCTTCAGCAAAGGAGACAGACTGGGCAAGGTGAGGGAGGGGAGGGAGGGAGAAGGAAGGGGAGGGGAGAAGGGGAAGAAGAATGGGGAAGGGAGAAGGGAAGGGGAGAAGGGGGGGAGGAAGAATGGGGGGAAGGGAGAAGGAGGAAGAATGGGGGGGAAGGGAGAGGGGGAGGAAGTGGGGAAGGGAGAAGAAAGGAGAAGGAGAAGGGGAGGGGAGAAGGGGAGGAAGAGTGGGGAAGGGAGAATGGGGGATGGGAGAAGGGAATGAAGAAGGGAGGAAGAATGGGGAAGGGAAAAGGAAAGGGGAGGAGGAGAAGGGGGGAAGAATGGGGAAGGGGAGGAAGAAGGGGGAAGAATGGGGGAGGGGGAGAAGGAAGAGGAGGAAGAATGGGGAAGGGGGGAGGGAGAAGGGGAGGAAGAGTGGGGATGGGAGAGGGAGAGGGAAGGGGAGGAGAATGGGGAGAAGGGGGAAGGAAGGAGGGAAGAATGGAAGAAGGAGAAGGGAGAAGGGGGAGGGAGGGGAGGAAGAATGGGGAGGGGAGGGGAAGGGGAGAAGGGGAGGGAAGGGAGGAGAAGAAGGGGGAGGGAGAAGGGGAGGGAGAAGAAGGGGAGGGGAGGGGGTCTATCAACCTGGAGATCGCTGGAGCTGTTTTTGCATGCTTTCATTAGCTATACCGCACTTTGTTCACATTTAGCAAAAGTCCTAGCTGGGTCTTCAAATATCAGCCTGTTTAACCTCTTGTCAGTGTAATCCCTTTCGCCGCTGCCGGGATCTGACAGCAGGAGTTCTGACGCGCGTTTCCTCTCGCTCTTTCAGGTTGCTGATTGACCGGGGCCACATACCAGGATAAGAGATACACCAGTTGAGTTTTCTGAAGGATCAACCCCACGCTTGATAAAAAAAATCAAGGGTTCTCTGTGAGCCTGTCGATCGTGCTGCAAAAGTGTTTAAATATACCTAAAAAGTCTTTCATCTGTTCATATAGAGACCAGGCTGTGTTGGTTTGTGGTATATAAAGCAAATAATGATTATTTTGTGTTTTAGTTTTTGTTCATAGTTCAAAAGTAATATTCCGTTAAAATGTAATAGAAGAACATAAAGTTTCCAAACGAGGAGGCCCCATTCAGCCCATCTTTTCCTGCTTGGTTGTTAGGTTTATTGATCCTGAATCTCATCAAAGCGCTTCTTGAAGGATCCCAGGGTGTCAGCTTCAACAACATTGGGGAGTTGGGGACCCTCACCATCTCTGTGTAAAAAGTGCTCCTATTTTCTGTCTTGAATGCCCTTTATCTAATCTCCATTTGTGACCCTGGTCCTCAGGGAAAAAAGTCCCTGGTCGCATTGTCCAATACCTTTTAGATTTTTTGAATGCTTGAATCAGATTGCCGTAGTTAACGATACTCTATAAGTTATTAAAGCATGGACAGTATTTATTGAGAGTACTGATGTTTATTTTCCCCCAGATAACTTTCGTAGCGCCTGAGTTTGAGAGTGAATGACTTTCTCATCTGCCATGCTTTTTGAAGTGTGTCGGATCATTCTCTTTCTCGCTTGTCTCTAGATAAATACTCGTCTCAATTCGGAGGAGGAAGTCAGTATGCTTACTTCCACGAGGAGGATGAGACCAGCTTCCAGCTTGTGGATACGGCCAAGACCCAGAAAACTGCTTATCAGAGGAACCGCATGAGGTTTGCCCAGGTACTGTGACTCACCCTGCAGCGCCCCCTGCTGTTCAGCTGTGTGCAGAACGCAGGAGATGCCAGGTGCTGTGTGACTCACCCTGCAGCGCCCCCTGCTGTTCAGCTGTGTGCAGAACGCTGGAGAAGCCAGGTGCTGTGACTCACCACCGCCCCTGTTGTTCAGCTGTGTGCAGAATGCAGAACCATTCTCCCTTTACTGGGGAACCATTTAAAAGATCATCTTTTTTTTTTTTTTTTTTTTTTTTCAAATGTTCCCAGTGTTTTAGGTCCTGTACTTTACCTGGTGGGCAGTTCCATGCATTTATAACCAAAAAAAAAAAGTGCTTTCCTATCTGCTGTCCTAAACTTGCTTTTACTCTGTTCCTCGTGTTCTCCTCTCTGTACTAAACTCAAAGTCTTGGGTTAACTTTATCAGACCGCTTTTTTATGATTTTAAAGACCCTCCAGTCAGGTGTCCTTGTTCTTTCAAGCTGAAGAGATTTCGTTGTTTTTAAGCTGTCCCCGTAGTTGATGTCATGAAGTCCTGCAGTTAAGAGCTGGTAGATCGTGATGTCACTGCTGTGTCCTGTTGTGTTTAATGCAGCTTCGTGTTTTTTTTCCCTCTGCAGAGAAACCTGCGTAGAGACAAGGACCGCAGGAACATGACTCAGTTCAACATGCAGACTCTGCCTAAGAGCGCCAAGCAGAAGGAGAGGTAAGGAGCCGTTATACCCCACAGAGCAGCACCCTCCCCCAGGTACAGAGCAGCCCCCTCCCCCTGATACAGAGCAGCCCCCTCCCCCCAGATAGAGCTCTCCTCCCCCTCAGACACAGAGCTCTCCTACCCCCGATACAGAGCCCTCCTACCCCTCAGACACAGAGCCTCCCTACCCCTCAGACACAGAGCCTCCCACCCTCAGACACAGAGCCCCCTACTCCTCAGACACAGAGCTCTCCCCTCAGATACAGAGCTCTCTCCCTCAGACACAGAGCCTCCTCCCCCAGATACAGAGCTCTCTCTCCCCTCAGATACAGAGCTCTCCTATCCCCCTCAGATACAGAGCCTCCTATCCCCATAGACACAGAGCTCTCCTATCCCCATAGACACAGAGCTCTCCTATCCCCATAGACACAGAGCTCCTCCTATCCTCATAGACACAGAGCCCTCCTATCCCCATAGACACAGAGCTGGTGTTTGTAGAGGTTGGCTTTCTCTGACCCGGTGTCACAGGTGTGTTTGTTCCTGTCTGTCCCCATTCAGGGTGTTTTAATTCTCTGCTCTCCTCCTCGTGGGGACCGCAGACTGCCTGCAGAAGAAGTTCCAGAAGTGTTTGGTTCCTGAATGGGACCAGAAAACCAGGTAGGTGAAACCCAGCTGAGGGAGGAAGAGGCGGATTCACTGCTATGGGGCGCGGGGTCATGCAGACGATCCAGGCCATTGTGCTGCTGCTGTTGCATGCTTCCTCACCCTCACCCTCACCGTGTAGCGGTTTGACACGGGTTTGAAAACTGGTTCAAGGAACGTGTTTTGTGGGAGCGATTGCGCAAGACATGAGAGGAGGACTCAACTAAGTGACCAACGGAGCACATTTCTGTATGGTTTAAAAAGTCATTCTTCTGCAGTGCTAAATTTGTTTTGTTTTTCCTACTGAAACATCCCATAATGTCTTGCAGAGAGGTCCTGGGGGTTACTGAACAGTTTCAAGGTACAGCAGGCTCAGAGCATGTGTATCTATATAAATATATGTGTTGCTTTACTTTTTTCTTTCTTTTCAAAACTACTTCAAAAGTGTTGTAGCTAGGAAAACCGCTATCTTGAAACTTTTTTTTTATTTCCTTCTCAGCTGAGATTGTGGGAAGGATCCTTTTTAGAATTCTCTGCTTTTTCTTTTTTGAAGGTAAACTTGTTTTCCAGTGCGTACATTAACCCTTTTTATGTTCCTGTGTCCAGACCGGATCCGACATTCTAGTTTTCCTTCCGATCTGATTTTCTGACCCTGTCTGACATCATCAAAAGCACGGTCTCAACTCGGTTTTTTTTCCTCTGAAAAAGACGAGAAACCATTCAATGACCGAGTGAGAGCGATAGGAGCGAGAAGCCAAAAAAAGGGGGGGATCTGAGCAATACAGATCGCCCCTGCACCACAGAGATAACACGACCACAAACAAGACAGCTGCTTCCGCATCCAGCGCGCTCAAAGAACATCACAGACACCCGCAGAGCGTTTTGAGATGTTACAGTAATAAAATAACGACTCGGATCGCGTGATCGAGGAGTTTGGTGATGAAACGAGCGATCGGGAGATGATTTATCGGTACGCACGGCTATGAAGAGGTATGTGATAAATACAGCGAACAAGGAGCGGGGCTTGAGAAGCAGTGCTGAGAGTCCTGTTGACATGCAAACCTGTTTTACTGTGAAATAAAATACTTTTAAACAGCGTCTGAAATAAACAGCGTGAGAAAATAAATTGGACCCAATGCGCTGAATAAATGGACCATGAAGGGTTAGTGTCCTCTCTCAAACGTCCTCGATGGAGGGGAGTGTGGCATTGTCACAGCCAACACCCCACAATCCCAGTGAGCGGGTTCAGGCTGAGAAGTAACCTGAGGATTAAGCAGCCCAACTCTTCTGCAGTTATATAAACCAGCTCGTTTTAGAAGCAGTTTAGCTGTCGTTGATTAGATACAGTTTTGAGCATCGGCAGCACCCGCCCTCATTCTACAAGCCGTGAGGTATTACGAGCCCCACAGTGCAATAAACAAAAAATAATCTTTAAGAATCTTAAGATTGCAACGCATTAATATATACTTTTAAATACTGTAAAACGAAAGTGGCATGTAACAACAGGAGTGAAAAAGGATGAAATAATGGATGAATAAAGAACAACAAATAATTATGATTACTGCAGCTCTTAAACATCTCGTTACAAAAATAAAAAAAGGTTTGAAAGCTCTGAGCCATTTTTAAGATCCAGTATTTGAAATTATAATGCTGTTGCAACCGTATTGTTTATAGTGATTATAATATAAAAATATATAGTATTAAATAAATGTGGCTTTTTAAAATGAGTGGAATTTCATGGAACTAAATTATTTCCTTTCATAATTCAAATTTCAATTCTGTATCCTGAACATTTTTTCAATTCAAATTATTGAATTGAATTGGAATTTTACCAACAAATTCCAATTTAATTCAGAATTGACCCCAACCCTGGAAAAAGTCTCCATAAAGATCCGCTGCTTTTCTCGCTGTTTGGCAAAAGGCTTGTGGTTTGACCTTGTAGAGACGCTCGGTTTGCACTCCTCATATAACTTCCATTTATAAAAAACATGAGCTTATCAAAACTTATTTCATTGTTATAAACAGAAGCAGCATGCAAACTGATAGCTGTACACCACGTTGTTCGCATATTCATAAGACGCAACATTTTAAAACTGCTTTTCCTATACCAAATGACATTTATCCGTGAATGGATCACACCCTTCCATCCATCTGAAACCACACGTGCTTCACAGTTACTGTACACCTCATTTCAATACTCTTAAAATACTGGCATTAAGGTTCCACGGCTGGCGCACGCGGCAACGCGACCGCTGCTGGGACGCTGAAGCGGTGTTTAGTCCTCTGCTGGTTTCTTGAGGTCAGGCTCTCTTTTTCCAGCCCGCTCGGGTCCTGCTCTGAGAACGCTGGAGGATTTATTTTTCTCTTGCTGGTTTTTCTTGGTTTGCCCTAAGTGTGTTTTTTTTTTAGAGATGGCTTTTATCTTTTCTGTGTTCAGATCTCGCAGCACAATCGACGGGAAACTTTTAGTGAAGTGTGTTATTCGCGTGCGTTGAGTTGTCCGCCAGCGAAATATGGATTCTCTGCTGGCAACTGTGTGAGAGAGTTTAGCGGAGTTGTTCTGGAGGTTATGAAATTGCACTGTGTAGGGTGGCAGTTCCTGTTGATCAATCCCTTTAAAATCGATTCCTGTTTTAATCATTCTTGTGTAATAAAATAAGATGAAAAAACATCCTGGGAATATATTTGGGTGGCAGGCTGCAGGAAATCAAATATTTAGTATCCTGGCCTGAGATGAATGTGTTTTGCTCAAGCCGTGATTAGATTCTCTTCAGAACTGCAGATGGAAAAAGCAAGCTGTTTTAGTTGAGTGCCCACGGTTTGTGTTGTTCAGGGATAGCATACAGACGCTTGAGAGCATGCTCCTACCTCTGCACCCAGGAATATGAGAGAGGTTTCTGCACAATGCAAGCTGCTATACCCCATTTTACAGAAGAATGATTAACAGCACGGACCATGAAGATGTTCTGAGTTTACTCTTCTAATAAACGGCCATTTTTATTTCTAGATTTTTTTTTTTGATTTAGTCATGACTAGAGCGGGCCAAATCTGCAGGAAAATATAAAAATATATGATCCTACTTTTTGAAGGAGACTCAACGTCTGCTGATTTCACAAAACTAGAACCGAACAGCTGAGTTCATGTATTCCAGGTCACTTTATTGGTCCGTTTGTGATAATTCTGATTGACTGCGGAGATGGCGCTTCCCTGGAAGATTCCGAGAGTCCGTTCTCCATGAGATCTGCCTGTGACTTGAACACTTCTCAACACACTGTGGGTGTTCCTGTCTGCTGTGACCTGCTCGGACAGAAGGCTTTCTCCCCTGTAGGGCGTTCTTTATGAATCCCCATATATTACTCCAGAGTCCAGCCTTTGTCGCAGGGACAGCTTGCAGCAGTTTCAAAGTAAACAGAACAAATGGTCTGCACAGTACTGTAGTATGCTGTAGTATTTACAGCTTGTTTCTGAAGAAGCGTTGCAAACCACACAGTTTGCTTACTTTCAAGGCTAAAAGAATTGAATCTATTCAGTCTTGAACAAAGAAGACTACGCGCGATCTGATTCAAGCATTCAAAATCCTAAAGGTATAGACAATGTCGACCCAGGGACTTTTTCACCTGAAAAAAAGAAACAGGGTCACAAATGAGATTAGATAAAGAGGCATTCAGAACAGAAAATAGGAGGCACTTTTTTACACAGAGAATTGTGAGGGTCTGGGAACCAACCCCCAGTAATGTTGTTGTTGACACCCTGGGATCCTTCAAGAAGCTGCTTGATGAGATTCTGGGATCAATAAGCTACTAACAACCAAACGAGCAAGATGGGCTGAATGGGGCCTCCTCTCTCGAATTTGGAAACTTTCTTAAAGCGACTGTCACTGTAACTGTGAGTTGGTCTCTGCGTGTTGAAGAAGCAGCGAGATGGTACATGCTTCTATTGATGTCCCTTGACTTGAATTTCAGGAAAGCAACACGTTATAATATTACTAAGGAAATAAGAGAGGGTGAAACGTGGGGGCGGTTTCACATCCCATAATAGTTCTCGACGGCTGGCTGAAACTGCAATTTGATTGGTTAAACACAGGAGGGATGGTGCTTGTGCAGCTGTGGTCAGCTGTGGTTTTGTATCCCCCAGAATGTTAGGCTTGAGAAATAATCAAATACGATGTTGCAAAGTTCGCTAGCTATGTACAGTACTGTGCTGGATTAAGAAAATGTCAAATTTTTTTTGATGTGAGAACTACAAAACAGTAATATAAATAGTCATGTTAGCGCCGCATTGTCCGCAGGTTTCGTCGACTTTATGAAGCAAAACGAGTCCGTTCTGCAGGGTGATGGAACATCTTCTGTAGATTACAGAAGGGGTTTTTCGCTGGCTCCCAGCCTCTCTGATGCTAGCTGCTGCACCACTGGCACGGACAATACATATTTAACACTTTTCATTATACAAGGCGGGTCCCACGGGCCTCGAAAAGCGATGGAAGCAGCGTGTCTTTGACTGTCCCCTGGCAAACAGCCTTGCGAGCTCCCTGGAGGTGCATGCGAGGTTCGGGTGGAGCAGAGTAACACACTGCCCCTCCTCCCCACAGGCACAGCTGAAGCCCCGACCCTCGGTGGAGTGCGCGGTGACTGGGAGGTGAAGGAAGAGATGGACTTCCCCACTCCATGAAGATGAGATACATGGAGGTGGACGATCCCAGTGACATGTGAGTGTGGGGAGACGCCCGAAAGGGGGTGGGGTTCCTGAGGGGGCTAGGCTCGCACGCTTAGCGTTGCCAAGCAATTGGAGCATGAAGGATTACCACCATGTCCTGGCTTGAGAGGGAGTTTCTGTTCTGTTAAGCTTGAATGGGGGGTGTTGATGTGTTCGTGACAGCTGATTTTCAGTATTTTATATGAAAACTCTTCTGCTAGACCAGAGTCCTAACTGGGGCTGATAGAGTCCCAATTTGAAATGGGTTTAATTTGCTGCTGATGGAAATGTGGCCAGCAGTGGAGTAGTGGTCAGGGCTCTGGACTCTTGACCGAGGGTCGTGGGTTCAATCCAGGTGGGGACACTGTTGTTGCACCCTTGAGCAAGGTACTTTACCTAGATTGCTCCAGTAAAAACCCAACTGTATAAATGGGTAATTGTATGTAAAAATAATGTGATATCTTGTAAGAATTGTAAGTCGCCTGGATAAAGATGCCTGCTGAGAAATAAATAATAATAGATAATAATAATAATAATAACAATAACTCAGCCTAGTGTAGCCTGGAAGTCTGAAACTATGGTCGTTTCCCTTGTGCAGTGAAAGAGTCAGCTTGCCTTGTTTTCAATAATCATTTTATAATTTATTCCTTCCCAGCTTAACGAGTTAAACCCAAGTGAAATAAAATCCTGTTTCTGAGGTTCCAGTAAAGCTTGTGCTTGACTCATTGCTGTTACCTGTGTTTAAGAGTCTTTATGGCTGAAGGTAGCTGGCCTGTGTCTGTGACCGTGAGCCTGTGTGTGTCCCCTGTGCAGAGAGTGCTGCGGGGCTCTGAGTACTACGGCAAGGCTGCTCGGATCACCACCACCAGGAACGAGAAGCTCTGAAGAGCATCAAGAGGATCTTCCACACTGTCACCACGACCGACCACCCCTGGCTATCCGGCAAGGTAAGAGTCCCCTTCCAGCCTCGCTGCCTGCAAGGAAAACAGCGCCCTTCCATCCTCGCCTCCTCCCCTGCAAGGAAACAGAGCTCCTTCCAGCCCTCCCTCCCCTGCAAGGAACGGGAGCCCCTTCCATCCTCGCTGCCTGCAAGGAACGGAGCCCCTTCCAGCCTCGCCCCTCCCTGCAAGGAAACGGAGCTCCCTTCCAGCCTCGCCCTCCTGCAAGGAAACGGGAGCCCCTTCCAGCCTGGGCTGCCTCCCTGCAAGGAAACGGAGCCTTCCAGCCTCGCCTCCTCCCTCCCTGCAAGGAAACGGAGCCCCTTCCAGCCTCCTCCTCCTCCCTGCAAGGAAACAGAGCTCCCTTCCAGCTCAAGCTCCCTCCCTCCTGCAAGGAAACAGAGCCCTTCCAGCTCCCGCTCCTCCTGCAAGGAAACAGAGCCCTTCCAGCCTCGCTACCTGCAGTGAAACAGCGCCCTTCCATTCTCGCCCTCCCTCCTGCAGGAAACAGAGCCCCTTCCAGCTCATTCCTCCCTGTAAGGAACGGAGCCCCTTCCATCCTCGCTGCCTGCAAGGGAAATGGAGCCCTTCCAGCCTCGCCTCCCTCCCTGCAAGGAAACAGCCCTTCCAGCTCGCTGCCTCCCTGCAAGAAACGGAGCCCCTTCCAGCTCGCCTCCCTCCCCTGCAGAACGGAGCCCCTTCAGCTCCGCCTCCCTCCCAAGGAAACAGAGCCCCTTCCAGCCGGCCTCCTCCCCTGCAAGGAAACAGAGCCCCTTCCAGCCCCTCGCTGCCTCCTGTAGTGAGAAACAGCACCTTCCAGCCCCTCGCCCCTCCCTGCAAGGAAACAGAGCCCCTTCCAGCCTCCCTCCTCCCTGCAAGGAAACAGCGCCCTTCCAGCTCACTCCCTCCCTCCTCCCTGTAAGGAAACAGAGCCCCTTCCAGCTCGCCCCCTCCCTCCCTGGAAACAGAGCCCCTTCCAGCTCACTCCTCCCTCCCTGCAAGGAAACGCCCCCTTCCTTCTCACTCCTCCTCCCCTCTCTGCAAGGAAACAGAGCCCCTTCCTCCTCCCTCCTCCCTGCAAGGAAACAGGCCCCCTTCCAGCTCGCTACCTCCTCCTGCAAGGAACAGAGCCCTTCCAGCCCCCTCCTCCCTCCCTGCAAAACAGAGCCCCTTCCAGCCTCGCTACCTCCCTCCCTCAAGGAAACAGGCCCCCTTCCAGCCTCGCCTCTCCCTCCCTGCAAGGAAACAGAGCCCCTTCCAGCCTCACCCCCTCCTCCTGCTTTCAGAGGAGGTGATGTTGAGGCTTTGTAACCCGCTGGTCAAACTGCACTTGGGGTTCTGGTCCCAGCAGAGTCCCGTCTTCACAAAAGGTTTAAAACATGGGTTTTAAAAACACGAAGGGCAACAAAATTCTGACCAAATAGCTTTGAGAATCCAGCCTTAGTCATGTTATGGTTTTCAGCTTGTTAATAAATGAGAATCACACCACAGTTTCCTCCTTTATGTTGGGGTGTCGCCACCTGGAAAGGGGGGCTGAACGTTAACTCTCCTCCCCTCCTCCTCCTCCTGCAGCTGGCAAAGACTCAGGGGAACGTTTGCCACAGACGCCATCCTGGCCACGCTGATGTGCTGCACGCGGCGTGTACTCCTGGGACATCATCGCCCAGAGAGTGGGCAACAAGCTCTTCTTCGACTGCCGCGACAACCCGACTTGTGAGAGAGCGGGCCTTCGTGGTCGCTCACACACCGGGCAGCGTAAAGGGCGGGGGCAGCTAGGCTGCTGCCAGAGAGGCGGGGGCAGGGTTACTGTACAGGGCAGGTGGGGTGTCAGAGACGGGGTGCAGGGTTACTGTACAGGCAGGGATGGGTGTGGAGAGCGGGGTGCAGGGTTACTGCACAGGGCAGGGTGGGGGTGGAGCGTGGGGGCAGCCAGGGCTGCCAGAGAGACGGGGGGGCAGGGTTACTGTACAGGGCAGAGAGAGAGGGGGCAGGGGTTACTGTACAGGGCAGAGACTGGGTGCAGGGTTACTGTACAGGGCAGGTGGGGGGCAGAGAGACGGGTGCAGGGGTTACTGCACAGGGCAGGGTGGGGTGTAGAGAGACGGGGCAGGTTACTGTACAGGGCAGGGGGGGCAGAGAGACGGGCAGGGGTTACTGTACAGGGCAGGTGGGGGGGTGAGAGACGGGGCAGGGTTACTGTACAGGGCAGGGTGAGGGGTGCAGAGAGACGGGTGCAGGGTTACTGCACAGGCAGGGGGGGGTGCAGAGAGACGGGTGCAGGGTTACTGTACAGGCAGGGTGAGGGCAGAGAGACGGGGCAGGGTTACTGTACAGGGCAGGGTGGGGGGTGGGGTGCAGGGTTACTGTACAGGGCAGGGGTGAGGGGCAGAGAGACGGGGGCAGGGTTACCGTACAGGCAGAGAGGGGTGCAGGTTACTGCACAGGGCATGGTGAGGGTGCAGAGACGGGGTGCAGGGTTACTGTACAGGCAGGGTGGAGGGCAGAGAGACGGGGGCAGGGGTTACTGTACAGGGCAGGTGAGGGGTGCAGAGAGACAGGGCAGGGTTACTGTACAGGCAGAGACGTGGGTGCAGGGGTTACTGTACAGGGCAGGGTGGGGTGCAGAGACGGGCAGGGGTTACTGTACAGGGCAGGGTGGGGCAGAGAGGCAGGGGGCAGGGTTACTGTACAGGGCAGAGAGACGGGTGCAGGGTTACTGTACAGGGCAGGGTGGGGGGTGCAGAGAGGGGTGCAGGATTATTGCACAGGGCAGGGGGTGCAGAGACGGGGTGCAGGGTTACTGTACAGGGCAGAGAGACGGGGGCAGGGTTACTGTACAGGGCAGGTGGGGGTGCAGAGACGGGGTGCAGGGTTACTGTACAGGGCAGGTGGGGGTGCAGAGAGACGGGTGCAGGGTTACTGTACAGGGCAGGGTCGGGTGGAGAGACGGGGTGCAGGGTTACTGTACAGGCAGGGTGGGATGCAGAGAGACGGGGTGCAGGGTTACTGTACAGGGCAGGGTGGGGGTGTCAGAGACGGGGTGCAGGGTTACTGTACAGGGCAGGGTGGGGGTGTTGAGACGGGGCAGGGTTACTGTACAGGGCAGGGTGAGGGGTGCAGAGACGGGTGCAGGGTTACTGTACAGGGCAGAGAGACGGGGCAGGGTTACTGTACAGGCAGGTGGGGGTGCAGAGAGACGGGGCAGGGTTACTGTACAGGGCAGGGGGGGGGTGTCAGGAGACTAAGTGGGGTTACTGTACAGGGCAGGGTGGGGGCAGAGAGGCGGGTGCAGGGTTACTGTACAGGGCAGGTGGGGGGGTGCAGAGAGACAGGGGTGCAGGGTTACTGTACCAGGCAGGGTGGGGTGTCAGAGAGGCGGGGCAGGGTTACTGTACAGGGCAGGGGTGAGGGTGCAGAGGCGGGGCAGGGTTACTGCACAGGGCAGGGTGCGGGTGCAGGGAGAGCAGGGTGGGGGTGCAGGGGTGGGTTACTGTACAGGGCAGGGTGGGGTGCAGAGAGGGGGCAGGGTTACTGTACAGGGCAGGGTGAGGGTGCAGAGAGACGGGGTGCAGGGTTACTGTACAGGGCAGGGTGAGGGTGCAGAGAGACGGGGTGCAGGGTTACTGTACAGGGCAGGGAGGGTGCAGAGACGGGGGTGCAGGGGGTTACTGTACAGGGCAGGTGGGGGTGCAGGAGGGGTGCAGGGGTTACTGTACAGGGCAGGGGGGGGGTGCAGAGGGTGCAGGGGGTTACTGTACAGGGCAGGGGTGGGGGTGTCAGAGAGACGGGGGCAGGGTTACTGTACAGGCAGGCAGGGTGGGGGTGCAGAGACGGGGGGCAGGGTTATTGCAGGGTGGGTGCAGAGAGGCGGTGCAGGGGTTACTGTACAGGGGCAGGGGTGTCAGACGGGGTGCAGGGTTACTGTACAGGGCAGGGTGGGGTGCGGGGTTACTGTACAGGGCAGGTGGGGGTGTCAGATCGGGTGCAGGTTACTGTACAGGGCAGGGTGGGGTGTCAGAGGCAGGTGCAGGGTTACTGTACAGGGCAGGGTGGGGTCAGAGAGACTGGGGCAGGGTTACCTGTACAGGGCAGGGTGGGGGTGCAGGCGGGGTGCAGGGTTACTGTACAGGGCAGGGTGAGGTCAGAGAGCAGGGGTGCAGGGTTACTGTACAGGGCAGGGTGGGGTGCAGAGACGGGTGCAGGGTTACTGTACAGGGCAGGGTGGGGTGCAGAGAGACTGGGGGCAGGGTTACTGTACAGGGCAGGGTGGGGGTGTCGAGAGCGGGGGGGCAGGGTTACTGTACAGGGCAGGGTGGGAAGGACGGGCAGGGGTTACTGTAACAGGCAGGGTGGGGGTGCAGGCATGGGGGTTATAGCTGCTAGATTATAGGTGTGTGTTCTTTACTGACCTGATTTTAATTATAAAGACTTGATGCACATCTGTAGTGCTCTGTATAGTTCTCTGCACACATTAGATTATGTAAAGTAATTTTGCAGGTAAGCCTATGCACAGACAGTAATGAAATCAAATGAATTCCTTTTCAATTTTCTTTAGCCTGCTGGTAACACAAGATAAACCCTGCTGCTGCGCCTCCCACACACTGCTGTACAATGAGAACTTGCGTTATGTATTTTAAATTGAAACAATGATTTTAGTGCATTTTTGTCGTAGCTACTCGGTACTCACAGAATAGATGGCGGTGATGCAGTGGCACGCTGTGATGCAGTGGCGCCTGTGATGCTGTGCAGTGGCTCACGCAGCCGCGCTGCCTGCCCCAGCGGTTGTGTTTTCAGATCTGTTGACGGTGAGCGAGACGGCGAACGCCCCCAGGACGAGGGGCAACTCCTTCAACTCCCGAACCTGGCTAATATGGAGGCCACCTACATCAATCACAACTTCTCCCAGCAGTGCCTCAAAATGGTGAGCCGGCGATCCCTGAGATACCTTCGTTCTGTTGAAGACCCCTCCAGCTCGCTGATTCACGTTATAAGCATTTTTTTTGATGGGGTTACCGCAGGTTTTACTGTACAGAAATGAGTCAAGATCGCTGCAGTTCAGTAAAGATATTAACAGTATGATTAGTGGACAGTGTACAAAGTCCTTGTAGAGTGTGGAGTAGTGGTTAGGCCCTGGACTTGACTTGAGGGTCGGGTTCAATCCCAGGTGGGGGACACTGCTGTTGTACCCTTGAGCAAGGTTCTTATTTATTTATTTCTTAGCAGACGCCCTTATCCAGGGCGACTTACAGTTGTTACAAGATATCACATTATTTTGACATACAATTACCCATTTATACAGTTGGGTTTTTACTGGAGCAATCTAGGTGCAAAGTACCTTGCTCAAGGGTATAGCAGTGTCCCCCCACCTGGATTGAACCCACGACCTCCGGTCAAGAGAGTCCAGAGCTCCCAACCACTACTCCACACTGCACAGATTGCTCCATTAAAACCCAACTGTATAAAATGGGTAATTGTATGTAAAAATAATGCGATATCTTGTAACAATTGTAAGTTGCCCTGATAAGGGCCTGCTAAGAAATAAATCTCTGATCTCTTCCTGCCTTTCTCTCAGGGAGGGAAAAGTACAAGTTCCCCAACTCCAACCCTTTGTGGAAGAGGACGGACAAGAGCGTAGGTGGTTTAGTGGGTTACAGGTGAGTACAGGACAGTGAACGGGTTCAGAGCGGAGATCGAGGGGAGCAGATAGATTGAGGACAGGACAGTGGAACGGGTTCGAGAGCGGAGATCGAGGGGAGCAGATAGATTGAGGACGGGACAGTGGAACGGGTTCGAGAGTGGAGATCGAGGGGAGCAGATAGATTGAGGACGGACAGTGGAACGGGTTCTTGTGGAGATCGAGGGGGCAGATAGATTGAGGACGGGACAGTGGAACGGGTTCGAGAGTGAGATCGAGGGGGCAGATAGTGGGCTCCAGTGTTGAACCGTGTGTGTGAGGTTCCAGCTTTGTGCTCAGCCCTGTTGACCCCTGTGTGTGTATGTGTGTGTGCTCAGCCTTTTCTGATCCCTGTGTGTGTGTGTGTGTGTGTGTGTTCAGCCTTGTTGACCCCCTGTGTGTTAGTGTGTGTGTTCAGCCTTGTTGACCCCTGTGTGTGTTCAACCTTGTTGACCCCTGTGTGTGTGTGTGTGTGTGTGTGTTCAGCCTTGTTGACCCCTGTGTGTGTGTGTGTGTGTGCTCAGCCTCATTAGACCCCTGTGTGTGTGTGTGTTCAGCCTTGTTGACCCCTGTTTGTGTGTTTAGCCTTGCTGACCCCTGTCTGTGTGTGTGTTCAGCCCTGTTGACCCCTTGTCTGTGTGTGTGTTCAGCCCCATTGATCCCTGTGTGTGTGTGTGTGTGTTTCCTTGTTGACCCCTGTGTGTGTGTGTGTGTGTGTGTGTGTGTGTGTGTGTGTGTGTTCCTCCTGTTGACCCGTGTGTGTGTGTGTGTGTGTGTGTGTGTGTGTTCAGCCTTGTTGACCCCTGTGTGTTAGTGTGTGTGTTCAGCCTTGTTGACCCGTGTGTTAGTGTGTGTGTGTGTGTGTGTGTGTTCAGCCTTGCTGACCCCTGTGTGTGTGTGTGTGTGTGTGTGTGTTCAGCCTTGCTGACCCCTGTGTGTGTGTGTGTGTGTGTGTGTGTGTTCAGCCTATTGACCCCCTGTGTGTGTGTGTGTATGTGTGTGTGTGTGTGTGTGTGTTCAGCCTTGTTGATCCCTGTGTGTGTGTGTGTGTGTGTGTGTGTGTGTGTTCAGCCTTTATTGACCCCCTGTGTGTGTGTGTGTGTGTGTGTGTGTTCAGCCTTGCTGACCCCCTGTGTGTGTGTGTGTGTGTGTGTGTGTTCAGCCTTGTTGACCCCTGTGTGTGTGTGTGTGTGTGTGTGTGTGTGTGTGTGTTCAGCCTGTTGACCCCTGTGTGTGTGTGTGTGTGTGTGTGTGTGTGTGTGTGTGTGTGTGTGTTCAGCCTTGTTTGACCCCAGGTGTGTGTGTGTGTGTGTCCAGCCATTGCTGACCCCTGTGTGTGTGTGTGTGTGTGTGGGAAGCCTTGTTGACCCAGTGTGTGTGTGTGTGTGCACCAGCCTTGTGTGATCCTGTGTTAGTGTGTGTGTGTGTGTGTGTGTTCAGCCTCAATGACCCCCTGTGTGTGTGTGTGTGTGTTCAGCCCTGCTGACCCTGTGTGTGTGTGTGTGTGTGTGTGTGTTCAGCCTTGCTGACCCCTGTGTGTGTGTGTGTGTGTGTGTCAGCCTGCCTGTTGACCCCTGTGTGTGTGTGTGTGTGTGTTCAGCCTTGCTGACCCCTGCACCTGTGTGTGTGTGTGTGTGTGTGTGTTCAGCCCTGTTTGACCCCTGTGTGTGTCTGTGTGTGTGTGTGTGTGTGTTCAGCCTTGCTGACCCCTGTGTGTGTGTGTGTGTGTGTTCAGCCCACTGACCCTGTGTGTGTGTCTGTGTGTGTGTGTGTGTGTGTTCAGCCCTTGGACCCCTGTGTGTGTCTGTGTGTGTGTGTGTGTGTGTGTTCAGCCTTGTTGACCCCTGTGTGTGTGTGTGTGTGTGTCAGTACCTGTGTGTGTGTGTGTGTGTGTGTGTGTGTTCAGCCTTGCTGACCCCTGTGTGTGTCTCTCTGTGTTTCAGGTACCGTTGGAAGCTGGGGAGGATATCGATCTGATCGCTCGCTGTGAACACGATGGTGTGATGACCGAGCCAACGGGGAAGTGTCCTTCATCAACGCCAAGACCCAACAACGAGTGGGACCCAGGGTAGGGACCCTTTCAATACCTTTAATCACAGCTTCAACCCGAGGAAACCCCACACCACTGATACAGGGAACCCCAGAGAGAGAGACCGCTTTAATACCTTTAATCACGGCTTCAACCCGAGGAAACCCCACATCACTGATACAGGGGAACCCCAGAGAGAGACCGCTTTCAATACCTTTAATCACAGCTTCAACCCGAGGAAACCCTACACCACTGATACAGGGGAACCCTGGGAGATAGACCGCCAATACCTTTAATCACAGCTTCAACCCGGAGGAAACCCCACACCACTGATACAGGGGAACCCCAGAGAGAGACCGCCAATACCTTTAATCACAGCTTCAACCCGAGGAAACCCCACACCACTGATACAGGGGAACCCTGAGAGAGACCGCTCAATACCCTTTTTTTTTAATCGCAGCTTCAACCCGAGGAAATGTGGGGAAGCTATAAAAAGGCCAACAAGATGCTCAGATATATTGTGGAAATAAATAATAATAATACAGCTATGACCAAAGTTTTTAATATATAGAATTTGACTTGAGATGATTTAAGAAATAATATTATTATTATTATTATTAATATTAATATTTATTATTTCTTAGGGTGGCTTAACACAGGAGGCCACAGCTGTACAGACCTTTCAGATCACTCTATCGGCTGTAGATTTTACACAGGTCTCGTCCTCTATTCAGATAGTCACGGTGCCTGTACTGTGTGCAGTGGTTATGAAACCACACGCTGGTGGAGGTGAGGCGTTGTAGCCTGCTTTTCCATGCAGGGTCAGGCCTTTGAAACCCTGCTCCCTGCTGAAGCCCTGTGTGTCTGTCTGTCTGTCCGCTCCAGCACTGTAACGGGTGTGGACTGGCGCCAGAAACTGGACTCCCCAGAGGGGCGCCAGCTGGCCACTGAGCTGAAGAACAACAGCAAGCTGGCTGGCTGGACCTGCTGCGCCATGCTGGCTGGATGAGGAGTACCTCAAACTGGGGTAAGAGAACCGGGCCTGGGCTCAGTCCAGCTGGACTCATTTTGGGTACCTCAAACTGGGGTAAGAGAACCGGCCTGGGCTCAGTCCAGCGGGACTCATTTTGGGGTACCTCAAACTGGGGTAAGAGAACCGGGCCTGGGCTCAGTCCAGCTGGACTCATTTTGGGGTACCTCAAACTGGGGTAAGAGAACTGGCCTGGGCTCAGTCCAGCTGGACTCATTTTGGGGTACCAGACTGGGGTAAGAGAACCAGCCCTGGTCATTTCAGTCTTACACCAAGGACTATATTTGTCAGTAGCAGTGCACTGACCCGCCCCTTTTGGTGGTGGTCTGGGATCCAATTCCCCTGTCAGAGCCAAGGGTCGGTGATGACTGGTCCACCGCGCAAGCTGAGCTGTCACTAAACGCATCAGCACTCCTGAAGAGAGCCCGCTGAACGCAGGCTGAGACACGACAGCGAAACACTGACCTCTCCACACTACAGAGCGGGCTCTTCAGTTAATAACACTGACCTCTCCACACTACAGAGCCGGGCTCTTCAGTTAATAACACTGACCTCTCCACACCACAGAGCGGGCTCTTCAGTTAATAACACTGACCCTCCACACTACAGAGCGGCTCTTCAGTTAATAACACTGACCTCTCCCCACACAGAGCGGGCTATTTTGACAATTTTCCAATTTTTCAGTACAGCGGTTTGGATTTCATATGCAGAAATCAAACCTACAGAAGCAGTGAGATGTTCTCATAATTGTGTTCCCGTGGTCAAACGGTGGATTTTTAAGCTGACGACGCCACCAGAGGCTTCTGAGCTGAGCTGTCCCTCCTCCGCGAGCTAAAAGTGTCCTGCTACCACGGAAGGACTCCGCGCTACCACGCCATCCTGGGCACCCAGCAGTTCAAACCCAACCAGTTTGCCAGCCAGATCAACCTGAGCATGGAGAACGCCTGGGGCATCCCGCGCCAAGTGCCATCGACACCTGCATGAAGCTGGAGGAGGGCAAGTAATTCTCATCCTGAAGGACCCCAACAAGGTAGGATCTCCTCCTCCCAGCATGCTTCTTAAACCATATCAGAGATTTATAGACATGTGTGTTCATCTTAGTACCTCATCCTGAGGGACCCCAACAAGATAGGATCTCCTCCTCCCAGTGTGTGCTTCTTAACCATATCAGAGATTTATAGACATCTGTGTTCATCTTAGTACCTCATTCTGAAGGACCTCAACAAGGTAGGATCTCCTCCCAGCATTGCTTAACCATATCAGAGATTTATAGACAGAGATCTTAATACCTCATCCTGAAGGACCCCAACAAGATAGGATCTCCTCCTCCCAGCGTTTTTAACCATATCAGAGATTTATAGACAGAGATCTAGTACTCCCATTCTGAAGGACCTCAACAAGGTAGGCTCTCCTCTCCAGCATGCTTTTAACCATTTCAGAGATTTATAGATCATCTGTGTTCATCTTAGTACCTCATCCTGAAGGACCCCCTTAACAAGATAAGATCTCCTCCAGCATGCTTCTTAACCATATCCCAGTTTGAGAAGCACTGTCCTATCTGGAGATCAAATCCCTATTGTAACCTCCAGTATAGTTTAATAGGTGTGTGTGCCTCTTATTTTTAAAGAAAGGTAGCTGCTGACCCCTGCTTGGTGCCTTGTGATAAAAAAAAAAAAAACACCTCTCACAAACCATCAGGGTTTGGTTGTGATCTGCTTGTTTGAGTCTCTGTGTTTGAAAGCCATTGAAGAGCTTGCATGTCCGCGGCGATATGGTTTTTAACAAAGCCTGCCGCCCTTCCTCCCACAGCAAGTGATCCGGGCCTACAGCCTGCCTGACGGGACGCTCAGCTCGGACGAGGGACCTAAGACGAGGAGGAGGAAGAGGAGGACGAGGAGGATGACGGTGAGAGCGAGGGCCGCTGCAATAGCTGGGCTTGCACTGTGTTGATCTGCAGCTGTGGCCATAAGTTTAGCATCACCCTGTAGAATCATTTTCCTTCATGAAGTCGAATCCAATCCTGCTTGAAATAACGCTATGCTAACTTATTGAATTACACAACACTGTCGCTTCCCATCTACTTAAAACTGACAAATGTGACGCTTTCAAATCTAACGAAAATACTGAACAGCAATCCTGGCTTCCAGTAGACTCTCATGATGTCGTTTTGTAGTTTTCCTATAACAATGATGTTAAATAAAAATAACTATATGAGCATAATTTAGATTTTTTTTTTTTAATTGACACAATCCTAAACTGATAGGTGATGTGCAAAAACGTTTGGTCACATGTTTGTACTGCAGGTGTACACAGCACACCTGCAGCACGCTATTAAAATGTAAAAAAAATGTTGCCTTTCATGGTCTTAAATACGATTTTCAAATAATTCCCGATTTTAAACATTTATTTAAGCAGAATAAAATAGCGTGGTCGCTCAAAAAATTTCTAATTTCGAAGTTATTTATACAACAGATGTTCCCAAATATTTAAAATCTTAGCTGAAAAAAAACAGTAAACGCTAAATTGTAGAAAGGAAATCGTGTGTGTTCGATCATTTACCGAAACAAACTAAACCAGCTGTCCGGTTCCTAAAGGCAGTGTAACAGGGAGCGAGTCCATAAGGGGAAGCGCTTGCTGTATTTATTTACGCAGTTAATATGGAAATGGAAATTCACAGGAACTTCCACAGAAATAATGAAAAAGTAGCAGCCTCATTCAAACTGTGAATGTCTGTCCTGGTTTGAACTGCAGTCTGAGAGCGATCTCTGTGTCCCAGTTTGAATTGCACAGTCTGACAATGATCGCTGTGTCCCAGTTTGAATTGCACAGTCTGACAATGATCTCTGTGTCCCAGTTTGAATTGCACAGTCTGATAATGATCGCCGGTCCCAGTTTGAATTGCACAGTCTGACAATGATCTGTGTCCCAGTTTGTCTTGCACAGTCTGGACAACTATCGCTGTGTCCCAGTTTGAATTGCACAGTCTATCAACGATCTCTCTGTCTCTTGTTTCTCCAGATGAGGAAAGCTGAAGGAGGTTTGGGAAGCAGGGAGCAGCGGATCCAGCGCTCTGATGCCAGGAAGAAACCACACTGTCAGGGGATGAAAACAATCACACAAACAAAGCATCTAGATCCTAAAAAATAAAACATTTGGACTATATGAAAGACTTGAGTGCTTTATTTTGCATTGAAACCTTCTGCAATGTGTGATTCTGTTTGGTATCTGACCATGGTGCTCAACTCTGTTGAAATTATCTATGATAGATTAGCCCGTATTTTCAATGACTTTTTCTATAGTCTTTTAATTCCTTCCTTTCTTGAAAGGGGTAGAACACAATTTACAGAGCCTTGTGAAAACTGGAGGGTAGATTTAAAGATGATATAAAAAAATGTCCCACCAGAGGGTCGTTGAATTGAAACCCTTTCAAAATAAAAATCCCCCTGTCAATTCTGTAAATCAGTTTTTTTCATTTTGTTCTTGAATTTCATTTTGAATTATCCCGGTTTAAAAAGGCATGTCGTATGCAGACAGGCTCAAAAGAATTGAATCTATTCAGTCTTGAACAAAGAAGACTACACGGGCGATCTGATTCAAGCATTCAAAATCCTAAAAGGTATAGACAATGTCGACTCAGGGATTTTTTCAACATGAAAAAGAAACAAGGACCAGGGGTCACAAAATGGAGATTAGATAAAGGGGCATTCAGAACAGAAAATAGGGAGGCACTTTTTTTTACACAGAGAATTGTGAGGGTCTGGGAACCAACTCCCCAGTAATGTTGTTGAAGCTGACACCCTGGGATCCTTCAAGAAGCTGCTTGATGAGATTCTGGGATCAATAAGTCTCCAGACAAGCTTCCCAGCCAGCACTCAGTGTGTGTCAGTACCTGTGAGTGTTTGTGTGTGTGTGTGTTTGTGTGTGTGTGTATTTGTGTGTGTGCGGGTGTCAGTACCTGTGTGTGTGATTGTGTGTTTGTATCAGTACCTGTGTGTGTGTCTGGGGTCTGTGTGTGTGGGTCAGCAACCTGTGTGTGTGTGTGTGTGTCAGCATCCCTGTGTGTGGTCAGCATCTGTGTGTGTGTGTGTGTGTGTGTGTGTGTCAGCAACTGTCTGTCTGTGTGTGTCTCAGTACCTGTGTGTGTGTCAGTACCAGTGTGTGTATCTGTGGGTCTATACGCAGGTGTGTGTGTGTGTGCGTGTGTCAGCAACCAGTGTGTGTGTGTGTGCGTGTCTGTGTGTCAGGCACCTGTGTGTGTGTGTGCTTGTCAGTATCTGTGTGTGTGTGTCCAAACCTGTGTGTGTTTGTGTGTGTGTGTGTAGTGTGTGTGTGTGAGTCAAAATCGCTGTGTGCCTGTGTGTGTGTGTGTCAGTATGTGTGTGTGTGTGTGTGTGTCAGTCCCTGTGTGTATTTGTGTGTGTGTGTGTGTAAAGGCCAGCATCTGTGTGAAAACCAGGCCAGTACTTGTGTGTGTAACGTGGGTGTGTGTGAGTCCACCGTTGTGAGTGCCCGTCTGTGTCAGTACCTGTGTGTATTTGTGTTTGTGTGTCGTGTGTATTTGTGTTCTTGTCACCCATCTAAGTGGGGTCTTAGGTGTGGTTACACATCCACCAAGTGGGGACCCGGCAGCCAGGTGGGGGGACCAAACCAAAACCCCACAACGGACTTGTTTCAATTGTGTTGCAGAGGAGAAACACAGCTAACTGAGGAACCAGTGATTCAGTAGAGAGAGGCATGGACCCGACTCCAAGGAGAAGAAGGAGTAAAGAGAATGACCCCGCCTGATATGTCACAAGAGCCTGCCAGGTACTGAAAGTCTTTTTCTTATTAGGTTCCTATGGTGGCATGCTGAATAATACCTTTACTAAGAAGCTGTTCAGGAATCCAAATCACTGAGCTGAGTCTCAAGACCAGGGTTAGAGTCCAGACCTCTCTGTGTTTTACTAATGCTTCCCTATGCTTTACCAGACCCTCTGTGCTTTACAATGCTTCCCTATGCTTTACCAGACCTCTGTGCTTTACAATGCTTGCCTATGATTTACCAGACCTCTCTGTGCTTTTACAATGCTTCCCTATGCTTTACCAGACCTCTCTGTGTTTTACAATGCTTCCCAGGCTTTTACCAGACCTTCCCCTCTGTGCTTTTACAATGCTTCCCTATGTTTTACCAGACCTCTGTGTTTTTACAATGTTTCCCCTATGCTTTACCAGACCTCTCTGTGCTTTTACAATGCTTCCTATGTTTTACCAGACCTCTCTGTGCTTTACAATGTTTCCATATGTTTTACCAGAACCTCTCTGTGCTTTGTAATGAGCTTCCCTATGTGTTACACACCTCTCTGTGCTTTACAATGCTTCCCTATGTTTTACCAGACCCTCTCTGTGTTTTACAATGCTTGCTATGTTTACCACACCTCTCTGAGTTTTACAATGTTTCCCTATGCTTTTTACCAGACCTCTCTTGTGTGTTTTACAATGTTTCCCCTAAGTTTTACCAGACCTCTGTGCTTTACAATGTTTCCCTGTGTTTACCAGACCTCTCTGTTTTTTACAATGCTTCCCTATGCTTTACCAGACCTCTCTGTGGTTTATAATGCTTCCCTATGTTTTACCAGACCTCTCTGTGCTTTTAATGTTTGCCTATGCTTTTACCAGACCTCTGTGTTTTTTATAATGCTTCCTATGTTTTACCAGACCTCTCTCTGGCTTTTATAATGCTTCCCTATGCTTTACCAGACCCTCTGTGGTTTACAATGCTTCCTATGCTTTACCAGACCTCTCAATGCTTTTACAATGCTTCCCTATGCTTTTACCAGACCTCTTTCTCTCTCATTCACCTCTTTTCTTTCTCATTCTCATTTGAAAACCATGTTAATGAGTATTAAGAAATAAGAAAAAAGTCAGTCTATCATGTTAATTTTTTTTATTAAATCACATTACTAAAATCTGAAATATTAAACATTTTATGGAAATCAAAAACAAAAACACACACAATAAAGCAAACTTAAGTTCACTTTTTTAAAACTGTTACAGCACTGAATATTGGATGCCATTTTTAAAATATACAAAACATAACAATTCTTAAAAAATAAATTAAATACAGTTATTTCGTATGAAACCATTCGTTACTAAAACAAATAATCCACCTCTTGTTTCACTCTGCAGGGCGCTGTTTTACCCCTAACTTTCATCCAAAGTTGTGTCAGATTGAAATTCCCCTTCACCCGAGGAGTGGAGAGGACAGACAGGGAGTTCAATACAAAGGGTTTCTTACAACACAAAACAGTCTAGTTCAGCTGGCAGATTGTTACAGAGGAACCAATGTTAAAAAAAAGCCCAGAACCAAGCCAAACCCAGATAGAGCTGCTCAGTGAATGTGGTTTGGAATCTGTGCAGGAGGGTCATTGTGTCAGAGACGCCATAAAAGGACAGCGTGTCGGCATTAAAGTCCAGATACACCCTATTCTGGGGAGCGGGGGCAGTTATTGCAGTTTGATTGTTATTGTGCTGGCAGAGTAACTGGAACCAGAGCAGAACAAACTCCAGGACTTGTCATTGAATCCAAGGCCACAGGAATGATCCTCCTTTCCTGCTGATTCCTTTATATGTGACCCTATAGAAGCCCCTCCCCCACTCCACTCAATCTCCCAGTAACAGCGAAGTCCCAGACAAACCCTCTGCAAAGCACTTGGGGCCAGCTCTCAAATCTCTCTGAGGATCAGGATATCTCTGTCTCTCTCTCCTCCATGTCACCTTTCTGTTCCCTTCAGACAGACAGAGGTTTCTATGCGCCTGTGTGTTAGTCCAGTGTGAGCTGACAGGAATCTGATTGAAGAGAAGAGGACGGTAGAGGAGAGATGGTTAGAAAAAGTCAAATCACTGAGAAAATCAACAGTCATTGTCTGTTGCATCCTCACATCCTGTTTATGGAAGGTGGTGTGTTGTTTTAATTATTTTTTTAATACATTTTGACTTTTTTAAACTTTTAAATTGCATTTTCTGCCTCAAAATGGCTTCCGTGGATTTGAGATGGACTTCTCAGAATTAGATTTTTCATCATCCTCCTGCTCACTGGTAATTCCATCTCAATTACATATGTGAGCAGGAGGATGATGGGAAATGTAGTTCTGAGAGGCCCATGCACTTACATGTGAAGCTATCTATAAGTATAAAAAGTGGTCAAAATGTAAAAAAATAAAAATAATTAAAACAATACACACTTTAACGTAAACAGTTGTAGCAACACATGGGAGCATGCAACACAATAAAATACAAAGGACCTTATGAACCCTTTAAACCCTCTTTGCTGTTTGATTGTTTTGTTCATTATAATTCCTCGATCTTATCAAACTTCTTCAATTGGAACCAATCAAATGCAGCTCTGCATACAATTACAGTTCACTTAATGTTCCTTACAGGGTATGTGTTGCCATTTTACCCACTCAGACCCCTTGCTTACTAAATATCTTCAATAGAATATCATCCACTCTTCAAATATCTGTCTAATATTTTAATGAGCAATCCATCCCACAAGTGCAGTGATACTGCAATATACATTTACTACCAGCACAGGATGACTGGGAGGGGATAGCTGTTCATTTTACCCCACAACTGGTTTCACATGCATTGTACATGTATTAAAAGATGGGATGGTTATCTATTCAGGGATACCAAGATATTTAGGGAGAGAAAGGTCTGAGTGGGAGAAACAGGCAACAAATGCCCCTCCCCAGTCATTCTGCATGTATTCATCTGAACTAATACTTGTTGGAGAGGAGTAGATTAATGGCTTCACAATTACTAATAACACACACTAATTGCCCTCAAGCTCCACCCCCTCCCCTGTTCTGTAGTGTTAGCTCTTTCTCACAATGGAGTGACACATCTTTCAATCAAATGTTTCAGTGAAAACAGACTTACATTTTAAAACTCAGCTCTGTTCCCTTGGCTCTGGAGCCTGCAGACTGTAAACTGCAACTTCATTCACTGGGCAGAAAAAAAGAGAGAGAAATAGAATTGAAACATACAACAGTCATTGTCTGCGCCATCCTCAAATCACTCTCTCCTCCCTGCTCCATCAGTCCCTGTTCCCTACACCTCCTCCATCCTCCATCCTCCCTCCTCTCTGCTCCCCTGCTCCTCCTCCTTCTTCCCCTGTTCCCTCCTCCACCAGTTATCAAACGTTATTTTTGGTGTTTTGGGGCGATCAGCCAATAATACAACCGCTGCTCACCCTTTCTGCATTTTCATTGGTCAGATTATATGTCGTCACACAGCCTGAGGAAACTGCTGAATGTGAGCTGAAGCAATCATGAAACTTCATCACTGAGAGCCGCAGTGAAACTTCTATATTTTACTATAAATTATTATAGTAAAAAAATAATGGTTTACACACACAATAATAATAATAGATGTTATACTTATGGAGCTGCTTTCAAACCCAGAGATACCAAAGCGCTTGGGATGTGAATCTGCCCTCACAGCAACGAACATATATAGACATGTTTTAATATCTCTTTATACATTATTCAGCTTCTGTGTGATTCTTATTCTTTAGCAGCTGCACTGTAAGGTGTCTGTACGCTGTATGTTATTAATGTAGTTATAACGTTATATTAAACAGCAGCACATCCCACAATCCTCCTCGAGCTTTGATAAAGAAAACCCGCCCAGCCCTCCCCTGATCAATCCAAGAGAAACCCGCTTCCAACATCGGAACCACCTCGGCAACAGCCGCCTCCGTGCATCCCATCTGAGGACAGAGCTGCATTTCCATGAGGGAGTCACCGCGAACATGGAGAAACCGACACCCAAAAAAAATCACCGGACCTGCACCAACGGGCTTTGAAATACACTCTGATTCGGACTGAAGGGAATCCACTTCACACAAAAAGGGTTCACAGAAATGTGAGCAACACAACCAGTTCTAATTACTAATTAGCCATGTTATTATCATCAAGTATCCTAAGTTAATGCTGCCATGTATCCCCCAGTGTGGTGGGAGTAAGCCAGTCATATCTGATCCTGTGAGATACCATCCCTCTATTAATACAGAGCCTGTCATATCTGATCCTGTAAGATACAATCCCTTCTATTAATACAGAGCCTGTCATATCTGATCCTGTAAGATACAATCCCCCCCTATTAATACAGAGCCTGTCATATCTGATCCTGTAAGACAATGATGCCCCTCTATTAATACAGAGCCTGTCATATCTGATCCTGTAAGATATTTATCCTCTATTAATACAGAGCCTGTCATATCTGATCCTGTAAGATACGATCCCCTATTAATACAGAGCCTGTCATATCTGATCCTGTAAGATACAATCCCCCTATTAATACAGAGCCGTCATATCTGATCCTGTAAGATACATCCCCTCTATTAATACAGAGCCTGTCATATCTGATCCTGTAAGATACGCATCCCCTCTATTAATACAGAGCCTGTCATATCTGATCCTGTAAGATCTCATGCCTCTATTAATACAGTCGTGAAGGACTGCTGTGCTGTAAGTATTTCATCTTGTGTTGTCTGTCAGGACTGTACCATAAAAATAACATTTGCTTACTAAGGTGGGTGTACATTAGTTTGTATTACAAGCTCGATTGAGGTTGCAGTCTCTTCAGGGTGTCCTGTACATAGCCAGAGTTATGCGTGTTTCTTTGTGTTTAATATACAGGCAATGCAACAACCAGGGTTGAGGCAATTCCTTTTTAAAAGCAATTCCTTCAAAGGAATTGGAATTGATATTTTAGAGACATTATAATAATTGTTGTGATTGTTTAACATCTTTCATCTGGAAGTCGATTTAATTGACTAACAAACAGGAGTGAATTCAATGTAATTTGTTGCCACTGTGAGAAGCTCATTTTAACAGAATACTGCTAATTACAATTGTGATCAATGATGTGTTGGAATTGATTAAAAAAGGGAATGGGAATTGATTTTATAAAGTTATTGAGATTGAAAAAAAAGGAATTGACCTGAACCCCTGTTCACAAATGACCAGTTTCAATAATAGGCTGAAGATAGCTTCTCTTATTCACCTGTTTTTATTCAGACTTTGATCTGCAAACTGAATGATTGGCTTTGTATGTAAAAAAAGAGGTTAAATTGGGCTGCTAATTTCTCTGTAATATTTATAGAGGAGCAGCTCCCAAACAATATTCATTTATTTTTTTGTTTCGGCCCAACACTGATTTCAGTGTCAAAACAGCTGAAACACATGCCAATGTATGCGTTATAATTGAAGGAGTAACAGGTATTGGGGGGTTAAATCACGTTGGTCTGCTAATTCTCTGGATATTTATAGAGGGGCAAGTAAGTTTATGTTTCGCCCCCAAAAATTATTGAACATAACTGTCATTTTGTTGGACAAAATGCATATTTTGTGGGCTAAAACTCATTTTGTGATACAAATGCTCATTCTGTGGGACAAAATGCTAATTTTTCCTGTGTTTTGTCCTTTTCTCCTCCCTTTACAAATTCAATTGATGATTATTGAGTCACTAGTGTCTCAGTTTAACAAATGCAAAAATGTGTCATTCCTGTGCTCTGTGTTGTTTCACATATCGTGGTTTTTCACAATATAACTTTGCTATATCTTGCATGACAGTTTTTCTGTTTTATATCCCATGTATAAAAAAGAAGCTTTTTCTGAATAGCAGTTATCTAGTTTACATGACATAAATATATACGCTTTGATAAACTTTGATTAGCTGTTCCCCAGTTCACATCAGTCTAGAGACAAACATTTGATGACTTTTAAAATGGAAAATGAAGGATCACACCTAATTTAACTCCTGTCACATTCAATAATTCACCTGATCTCCTGCATGCTCCCTCCTTTCTATGCTCCCCTAGTCCTCCTCCTCTAGAACTCCTCCCAGCTCCATCGTGGATCCCTCCCTACCTTCGAGGGAATGCTCCCACCTCAATCTTCTTTGCTTCCCTCCTCCCTTTCCAGAATGCTCCAACCCTCAATCTTCTTTTTCCTTGTTCCTATCCTCATCCCTCTATCTCCCCTCCTCCTTGCTCCCTCCTTCCTATTCCTCCTCCCTCTCCTCTGATCCCTCCTCCATCCCCTCCCTCTATGCTTCCTCCTCCATCCTCTTTGCTCCCTCCTCTATGTTCCCTGCTATTTTTACACAAGTATATTTAGACTGTGATGTTTAAGGCTGATAACACTATGTAACACAATTTTGTTCCTGGGTAGCAAGTGTTATTTCCTAATTGCTTATGCCTCAAAAGTTTAGAAAATGGCTATTATTCCCCACAAACTTTGCTTTTGTGACCAGGACAGTGATATTTTGAAATTTACCTATTTCCAAGAAAACGGCGAATTTGTGTCTTTTCGTTCACATAAAGTCAGAAAAACAAATATATGAACTAAATTAACATGTATTTATACTAAAGTAATACAAAATGACTATAAAAGATATAGAAGTGAGTAGTTTTTCGAGATTTACGATTATACTGTAAATCACTTTCACCTAATCAGCCCCCAAATGTAGTCTCCCATCATGTTCTCGTATATACTGTCCTGGTAGCAGCTGCTCAAAGTCCAGTATATCCTGGTGGAAGCGCCGCTTTGCTCCTCCTCCGAGTACGCCTCCCATGTTCTCCTTGAATTTATCAAGATGAGCATCAAGGATATGGCCTTTGAGGGACATCGTGCAGCCCATTGTGCTGTAGTTCTTCACCAGAGTCCTCAACCCAGCTCCTGGGCCTTGTGATTGCCCCAGGAAGCCCCGAACCACTCGGGACAATAAAGCTGTTCCAAGCCGCTTTCTCCCTTACTAGTGAGCTGCTTGGGGAATTCATTGCACTCCAGGATCTTCTTTATCTGTGGTCCGGCTAAGACACCGGGTTTTTGACCTTTGCCCTCAGACAGCTTAGGGAAGAAACTTGAAGGTACTTAAAGGCTGCCGACTCCTTATCTAGAGCTCTGGACAAATTGTTTCACAAGGCCCAATTTGATGTGCAGTGGTGGCATCAGCACCTGGGGTCCACCAGTGGTTCCCCACTTGACGTTGTTCCTCCCCACAGAGAACTGGTCCGCTGTGGCCAGTCCATATAACCTGTGGTAGTAAGCAGCTTGGTGTCCCTGCTGTCCCAAAGGCAAAGATAGCAGGGAAACTTGGTAAAACCGCCTTGGAGACCCATCAGAATGCCACCATTTTGAAGTCTCTTATGACCTTGATGCCATCTCAGAAAAATGCAGATATGTATCCACTCCTTAGGCAGCTGGAACGAAACTGAACTGGGGGGGCTTAAGGCCCCTGTATTTATACTACTATTTATATTACTGGAAAGTTCTGAAGTTACCCAAGTTTACTCAGCACTGAATCTATCTGGAAAGTGCTGGAAAATAGGTAAATTCAAAATATCACTCTCCTGGTCACAAAAGCAAAGTTTGTGGGGAATAATAGCCATTTTCTATACTTTTGAGGCATAAGCAATTGGGAAATAACACTTAATACCCAGGAACCAAAAAAAAAAAAAATTGTTACAACGGTGAAGTTAGGGGGGTAAACGGCGCCCACCTGCAGAGTGAAACGAGGGGAATTATTTGTTTTAGCAACGAATGGATTTCATACCTAAGTAACTGTATTTAATTTATTTTTTTAAGAATTGTTATTTTATATATATTTTTTAAAATGGTATATCCAATAGTCAGTGCTGTAAACAGTTTTAAAAAAAAAGTGAGCTTAAGTTTGTTTTATTGTGTGTGTTTTGCTCTTTGATTTCATAAAATGTTTGTTCTGGTTTATTTTTCAGATTTTAGTAATGTGATTTCATAAAATAAATAAAACATTGATTAACTGTGACTTTTCTTATTTATTAATACCTATTAACACTTATTGAGCACAGGGAAGCATTGCAAAGCACAGAGAGGTATGTTAAAGCATAGGGAAGCATTGTAAAGCACAGAGAGGTATGGTAAAAGCATGGGGAAGCACTGTAAAGCATAGAGAAGTACTGTAAAGCATGGGGAAGCATTGTAAAAAAGCACAGAGAGGTCTGCTGGACTCTAACCCTGGGCTTGAGACTCAGCTCAGTGATTTGGTTCTGAAACAGCTTCTTAGTAAAGGTATTATTCAGCATGCCAATGACTGCGGAACTAATAAGAAAAGACTTTCAGTACCTGGCAGGCTCTTGTGACATATCAGGCGGGTCATTCTCTTTACTCCTTCTTCTTCTCCTTGGAGTCGGATCCATGCCTCTCTCTTACTGAATCACTGGATTTCCTCAGTTAGCTGTGTTTCAAGAAAGTTTCCAAAACCAGAGGGGCCCCATTCAGCCCATCTTGCTCGCTTGGTTGTTAGTAGCTTATTGATCCCAGAATCTCATCAAGCAGCTTCTTGAAGGATCCCAAGGGTCAGCTTCAACAACATTACTGGGGAGTTGGTTCCAGTCCCTCACATTCTCTGTGTAAAAAGTGCCTCCTATTTTCTGAATGCCCCTTTATCTAATCTCCATTTAGACCCCTGGTCCTTGTTTCTTTCCTCATGTCAAAAAAAAGTCCTCTGGCTCCATGGTGGTTTATACCTTTTAGATTTTGAAATGTTTGAATCAGATTGTCGCGTAGTCTTCTTTGCTCAAGACTGAACAGATTCATTCTTGAGCCTGTCTGCATAACGACATGCCTTTTAAACTGGATAATTAAAAATGAAATTCAAAGTAAAATGGAAAACACAGAAGTGTTTTCAGAAATTGACAGGGATTTTTATTTTGCAAGGGTTTCGGGATTCAACAACCCTCTGTTCAGACATGTTTCTTTCCATTCAATGTCATCTTTAAATTACCATCCAGTTTTCAAGTGCCTGTAAATTGTGTTCTACCCCCTTTCAAGAAAGATGAAGGAATTAAAAAGACTAGAGTAAAAAAGCATTGAAAATAATGGCTAACCTATCATAGATATCACTTCAACAGAGTTGAGCACCACATGGTCGATACCAAACAGAATTACATTGCAGAAAGGTGTCAATAACAAGTGCAAAGCACTCAAAGTCTTTCATATAGTCCAATTGATTTTATTTTGTGGATCTAGATGTTTTGTTTGTGTGATTGTTTTCATCCCTGACAGTGTGGTTTCTTCCTGGCATCAGAGCTGCTGGGATCCGGCTGCCTCGCTTCCCAAACCTCCCTCCAGCTTTCCCTCATCTGGAGAAACAAGAGACAGAGAGATCGCTGATAGACTGTGCACCTCAAAACTGGCACACACAGCCATCATTGGATGACTGTGCACCAGACCAATACAGAGATCATTGATAGACTGTGCAATTCAAACTGGGACAATAGAGATCACATAGACTGTGCAATTGAACTGGCACACAGCGATCATTGATAGACTGCAATTAAAACCGGGACACAGCCCATCATTGATAGACTGTGCAATTCAAACCGGGACACAGCAATCAAGGTCGGGGACTGTGCAATTCAAACTGGACACACAGCGATCATTGATAGACTGTGCAATTCAAACTGGGACACAGCAAATCATTGATAGACTGTGCACTAAAACTGGGACACAGCTATCATTGATAGACTGTGCAAATTCAAACTGGGACACAGAGATCATTGATAGACTGTGCAATTAAACCGGGACACAGCTTATCAATTGATAGACTGTGCAATTCAAACTGGGGACTGTTTAATTCATTGATAGACTGTGCAATTCAAACTGGGACACAGAGATCATTGATAGACTGTGCAATCTAAAACTGGGACACAGAGATCATTGATAGACTGCAATTCAAACTGGGACACAGCCATCATTGATAGACTGTGCAATTCCTAAACTGGGACACAGATCATTGATAGACAAAGCAATTCAAACCGGGGACAGATCGTTGTCAGACTGTAAATTCAAACTGGGACACAGAGATCATTGATGACTGTGCCATTCAAACTGGGACATGTTTTATCATTGATAGACTGCAACCAAACTGGGATACAGCTTATCGCTGATAGACTGTGCTACAATGCTTGCCACAATATGCTGCAAAAAAGTGAATAATAATATTATATATAATGGATACTTATTATAAAACCAATACTATGCTCATTAGTTTATTTTTCTAATCTAATCGTTTTGGCACAGCAGTTCTATGTCAGGTTGTCTTTGCTGAGATTTAGTACATTTTAATTACTGCTGCTTTTCTCGCTTTTTTTCTGGTCTCATCGGTTTGCCATAGTTTTAAGGCTGATTTTTTCCCTCGTGTGTTTGTAATGGGATTTAGAAAAGATGGTGATGACATCTCTGGGTGTGTTTTTTTTGGTACGGCCAGGTGCTCTTAAGACTTGTCAGCTTTTTGAATTTTTTGGTTAAGTTTGATTTTATTAGCAAGAGTCCCCACTCTTAAATCTTCGACATATTTCTTTCTTCTCTTTGGCACGCCTTTACTCCTCTTACATTAAGCGCAAACCGCTCAAACTTTAAAACGTAGTACCCGTCTGGAAGAGTGTGCTTGTATACAACTGTTTGATATATTCTATACTTTTAAACTATTACCTTTTTTTTGTCCTTTTTTTTGTCCATCTTCATTCGACTTTAATGGGACTTTTTCCCCCATTGTTTAAAAAAAACCCCAGACTTCCATCATTCTATTTCCTGTAAACGATCTAACTTTGACACAAATCAGCCGTTTTGACCACTTTCCCAACAAGTAAGACAAAAAGTGAGAGTATACGAATCTTCCCTCCTACTTCTCTCTGCTATTCAAATCTGGAAATCAAAACAGTGAATAACTTTACCAATCAAGAGGTACATTGTTTTAGCAACCGCATCAACTTCTTTCAGGAGGTTGCTTCCCCGTTGAATTAACTGCCATAGAACTTTGAGAAATTTCAAATTCTCGCCAAGATTCTAAGCAAGAGACAATCAGTAAACAACGCGGACTTTTGGACACAAATCAGCTGCTTTGACCACTTTCCCAATAAAGTAAAGCCCCACAACCAGGGGGGGGCGGACTGGGACCAAAATCAGCCCGAAGTCTGGATCCACCCGCCCACATTTATGTAAAATCAACATACCGCTTAAATAATAATGAGTTTACAGAACGCCACGTCATGATGAAGAACGGTAAAAAAATAGATTTAATTTTAGGTAAAACTTCTTCTAAATTGTAGGCTATAGTTACTACCAGGTTTTCAAACATATTAGCTGTGATTTAGGTATGGCAAAAGTATAGCTATGACAGTTGTATTACCATGGTTTCATGATCTAGAAGTAGCAAATAATATCCTATTGGAAAATATCATAGATTTTTCCGCTCACTAAATATTTTTTTCTACTCATTATTCTTTTGTCTCAAGATGTTTCTGTTCTGCGCCACCGCTTTATGGGTGGCAGACAGATACCTCCTTCCTCCTCCTCTGATTCTATTTCTTGTCCCTTCTGAATTCCACTTTAATTCTCCCTCTTCCTCCAAGTTAAGAACCTTGAGTCACTCCTGGACCCTGGTATTTCTTGGTCCTAGCACATTCCACTCTGTAACATGACTTGCTCGGACATTTCCTGAGCAACATCCCAAGAATCAATTCTTTCCTCACCAACCACGCCACTCCAGCTCCTGGGTCCAGGGCTGTACTCCTCCCGCCTAGACTACTGTAATCTCCCTCCTGGCTGGCTCCTCCCTGCGTCTGCCACCCGTCTGGGCCAGCTTCCATCCAGAACTCCTGCCAGGTGTCCCAGGTTCTGCTCTGCCTGCTTCATCGCCATTTCCATCACCATCTCACAGCCTTCCACTGGTCCTCAATCACTGCCTGTGATCCAGTTCAAGACTTGTACTAGTTTGCTACAGATGCTCTTGAGACTAGACTGCACCCAGCTACCTCCAGACCCTCATCTTCCCCACCCCCACTCGACCTCTCCGCTTCCGCCTGCACTAGAAGATCGGTTTTACCCCTCCCCACGCTTCCCCTGCCTCTAGAGCTTTCTCCTTCCACTCCCCTGTCTTACAGTGGGGGAATGACCTTTCCTACAGATGTCAGACCCGCCCAGTCCCTTGGACCCCAAGGCCTTATGACTCACCTCTTCAGACAGCACCTGTAGAAACTTCTTTTCCTTGGACACTATCACCTCTTCCTTAAATGTAGCTTTATTTGCTCTATTGGCCCCCTATTTTACTGCATTTAATCCTGTAATTTCAGAGTACTGTAATCTGCCAAGTGTTTAATCTGTAGTATTTTGTAATTAATCATATCCTGATGTAACTATCACTGTTATCTGCTGTATTATTGAATGTATTTTGTCACACTTGTAATTGCTTTTGAACCAAAGTTATTGTATTTTATCTTCCTCTAATTGTATTATTACTTGTACTGTGGATTCTGAAATGTATTTGTTTTTGTAAGCCCCTGATAAGGATGCCCAGCAGAAACAAATAATAAACAAAAGAGAAAAAATGTAAAAAAAAAACAATGTAATTTACCTGAAGAGTTTGGTATTGGGGTCGGGTAATTTGACAGCTGTAAGAAGAAAAAAAAAAAGGAACGGTCAGTAATTTAAATAGAACTGCACTGACTGCTGAAAGCCGCATCTCTGAAAAGCACATTTTCACAGCGCTTTCGGAGTTTTAACAGTGTTTCAGTACCCCAAATATGTATGAAGGAAAACAAACCGAGAATTCAACATTTTTCAAAAGAACGAAAAAGAAAACGACTCCGTTTGTGTGTGTAATAGTTTTGTTATAAGTGATTATACCCAGCTCAGTGCAGGGCCAGTATTGCAGGGGCCTACTGTAAATTATAATTAAACTATCTCTATGCACTAACATTTGGCACACTCCCTTCTATTTTAGCCCTGGTTATGTGCACACGCTCCTGCTAAACATGCCCTCGCTCTGCACTCCCCTTGCTAAACATGCCCTCGCTCTGCACTCCCCCTGCTAAACATGCCCTCGGCTTGCACTCCCCAAACATGCCCTCGCCTTGCACTCCTCCTTAAACATGCTCCTCTGCACTCCCCTGTTGGGAACATGCCCTCGCTTCTCTCAAAGAACATAAGCCCTCTCGCTTCTATCTCCTCTTAAACATGTCTCCCTCAGTTTGCAACTCCTCAGGCATAAACATGTCTCCCTGTTTGCACTCCTCCCTTAAACATGTCTCTCTGCTCCAGAACTCCCCTGAAGAACATGCCCGGGCTCCATGTTACTCCTCATAAATGATGTTCTCATTTTGCACTCTGTTGAACATGTCCCTTCGCTTCAGGTAATCCCCTACAAACATGTCCCCTTGCTCTTGAACTCCCCTCATAAATATGTTCCCCTGTTTCTAGACTCCCTATAACATGTCCTCCCAGGCCCTGTTAAACATGTTCCTCGCTTCTTGTGACTCCTGCTAAACATAAAGTTCGCTTATGCTTTCCCTTGTTAAACATGTTCTCGCTTGCACCCCCTGTAAACATGTTCAGTTTATGTCTTCCCTCTGAACATGTTCTTCGTTTGTGACTCCCCTAACACATGTTCCTCGCTTCTAGACTCCTTGTAAACATGTCTCCCTCCAGACTCCCCTAAACATGTCTCGCTTGGCGCCCCGCTTGATCCATGAGCTATATGGTATTACATTTTTTTTTAATCATGGACCTTTTCTTCATTTATAGGATATTTGTTTAAAGTTGATCATCTCCGTCTTATTTCCTGAAATAATGCACCTATTCCAAAAATAACCTTTGTTTCTTTTTTTTCTTTCCTCCTCCGCCTCCAGTCCCAGGACAAAAAACCCCTTACAAACAGCCAGAACAGGTAAGTAAATGAATGACATTCTTTTTTACAAACAACTGTACTAGACGGGATTTTAACAGGTACATGTTAATGCTATTATAATGTTTATTTGCAAGCTGTCCGTGAGGAGGGTTATTATTAATGGGAATGGAGAAACGAAATTCTGTGGTTATTTTAATTATGTTTTGATGAAGTGGGAGCAGCTTCCTCACACCCTACTAGTATGTCTTGTAAAGAAATATCCGATTTTATCTTGATGCAGTAAAAATGAGATTTAAAAAAAAAAATCAGCCCACCACTGTGTTTAGTGATTTATAAAGCAGAGCCCATTTAAAAAAACATTTGTTTTCATTTCAAAATAAAAATATCACTTTAATATTGTTTAGCATTAATTGAGTGATGTATTGATATGTTTTAGATATGTTTCATGTCCCTTTACCAGTGTAACCCAGGACTGAAGATAAAGATCGTGGGAAACCATCAGCTTCCCAGCTTCAGCATGAGAGATCAGAGGCCCCCCACACTCGGGAGGAGAAACACAAGGGAACCGCACTGGAAAAACACAACTGTTTTTCACACTACTAAACAATACTTAAATATCTATTCAGCTCTTGTGTGATTCCTTGTTGTAGTGTCAGTATGTACTAATATTTCATTGTATTGCTCAGATCCACCCCTTTTTTCAGCTTCTTCTCGCTCCTATGTGTGTCTTCACCTGGCCATTGAATGGTTTTCTCTTGCTTTTTTCCCGAGAAAAACAACTAGAGACCTGTTTATTACGCTTTTTTGATGATGTCGACAGGAAAGTGGAAATTGCAATATCGGACCTGGTCCGATATAGAATCCCTGAAAGGGTTAAAATATGACTTGTTTTAAAACAACGAATTCCATACCTATCGCGGACTGTAAAATTGTGATTTTAACCAATGTGCATCCCTGATATAAACAAGAGAGAAAAATGTAAAGAATAAAAAAACAATGTACTTTACAGTAAGTGCCTTCCCCTCACCTGCAAGAGAATAAAAAAGAAACGGTCAGTAACTTAAACAGAACTTTGACTGCTGAAAGCTGCTATCTCTGAAAAGCTGCACATTTTAGGAGAGCGCCTAAACAGTGTTTCCAGTACCTCAAATATGTATGAAAGAAAACAAACCGAGAATTACGACATTTTTCAAAAGAAAGAAAAGAAAATGACTCCCCTGTTGATGTAATAGTTTGTTATGGGTGATTATACCAGCCCAGTGCAGGGTCAGGCATTGGAATTTTAATGTGCCCTCTGTGCTCCTGTGAGTCCCAGAGAGGGCGGGGGGGTGAAATGATTTTACCGTATGTCATGTTTAGGAAGGCAGGCGGGGCTGCATAACTGAGGAGGTAGAGGTGGGGCTGGGTTTTTTTGTAAGCCATTGTCATGGGCAAGCCTCCCTTCTGCACAAGTAACTATTATGACTTGCTGTGACAGGGGAGATCTGTGCTGGCTGTCGGGCGCATGCATGAGCTGGGGGGAGTCAGAAAACCCTGTAGGGCTCCACCTTGTCAATCATGGTGTTGATGCACAGGCCAGGTGGAGGCGCTGGCTGGTTTATGATTGGTCGGGCGGAGACGGGGCAGGATTGAGAGCCAATTAAAGAGTCTCTGTTCCGTCCCTTCCTCTCCTTGTGTGGGGAAGTGTATTGACAGGAGTCCCCCTGAGGATTGCTGAATTCTGGACGGCATGCAGCTGAGATTATTACTTGGGGCAGAGCAAGTTGAGAGAACACCAGAGCCTCCTTGTTATACCCCCCGAAGGAAAGGGGCTTGGAAAGAGAAGGAACAAAGGCTGGTTTTACCTGGAGTCTGTCTGTACTGCCCGAGCAGGCAACACGCAAAAATTAGTAATAGTTAGGGATGGAATTTTTTTAGGTCCCAGAGGGGAGATAGATAGATGGGAAAGAACAGTGACTGATATCCACAACTTCTTTGTAGTTTTTATTATCAGTGTTTATTCCATCATAAACCAAATTAAATATATAATATGTTTGTGTACAAGTTAAAAGATAAATACATTATCTGAAAATCAAATGAACTAAAATAATGATATCAGTAAAATGTGTGATTTTATTACAAACTTAACACAAGAGCAAAATGGAATTGTAAAATTTGTGTTTTGCAAACTTGTTTTCCTTCTTGTCCACAAGAACAACAAAATGATTCCCAATTCAGGACTTGTATTTTTTCTGTGAGCTTTGTTCATGGAATTCGTTTTCTTTCACGCCCTTCATAAACAAATCCATTACTCTGACTTTAAGAATGATCTAAAGAAACCCCTCTGATGCGGGTCACGTGTCTGCTGCTGCGCCTTGCAAGCCATGTCGCGGCTACTGTAGCCAATCCACTTAAACAGGAATTATAAACAAGGATTTTAGTACCAAAGAGAGCCCTCCTAATGGTAATTGCAGCTCTGGTATTACCGGTAAACAAAATCGGACCTGACCCCGGTGTTGGGTAGGGGCTTTTAAAGGTTTCAACGCTGAAACGGGTAAATGTGGGATTAAAAAATATTTTCGCTTAAAATTTGTATTTAATGCTTAAACAGAGTAAATATATTATTAAATTATTTTGCATGTTTCTTTCTATATGTTTTCACCTTTAAGGAAACCTGACCTGTTCTCCCACGCGGATCACCTGGGCATTCCTTTATAAATTAAGGATGGACCAACTTCCCGTATTGTTGTGTATCTCCAAAGATATTATATTCTCTTGGTATCTCTTCCACTCCAGGCCCAAACAAACAGTCACCAAGAGCGGTTTTAAATACAATACTTACAGTTTCTGTAGCTGGGTTAGAAATGAGGCGGGTATTCTGTAAAGGAATAAACATCGAGAAGGGTTGAATCAGTGAAAATAATTCACTGTTCGAAAGTGTGTTAAGCCAAAATGTACTATGGAAAATAAATGAACTTTTAAGGACGTAAACAATTAGACAATGCTGCAGACTCTTCTTAACGTCTGTAAACATAAAAAAGCACCTCCTCACACAGAGTACTATAGTACTGTCACTTTGAACAATAAGATCCCAATGTCAACACAGAGAGGATTTATGGGCAGTGAATCCATGGGCATAGCAGTGATATAGAGTTGATCAATTTCAAAATGAGAAGTTATGAAACCGCTGTTTTTTTTTTTTTTTTACCACACGGCCCCCTGCCCATCTGTTTGTTCTGTGAGCTCTATTAATTGCACTAAAAAACAAAATACAAACCTGTTTTAAAGTTAACAATACTATTTTTTCAATACACAATTAAATAAAACAATACCTTTAATCCAATGAACATGAACTCTAAACCAAATGGAAAAGCAGAGGCTTGTAGGTTTACGGTTTTTGGTGTTGTTCGCCTTGCCTGCAGTGTGTAGGGTTCATTTAATAAACCTATTTTTAAAAAAAAAATTTATTTATTTCTTAGCAGACCCTTTATCCAGGGCAACTTTACAATTGTTGCAAGATATCACAGTATTTTTACATATTAACAATTACATTATTTTACAAAACAATTACCCATTTATACAGTTAGTTTTACTGAGCAATCTAGGGTAAAGTAATTACTTAAGGGTACAGCAGCAGTGTCCCCCAGGAGTGACCCCACAACCCTCTGGTCAAGAGTCCAGAGCCCTGACCACTACCCACACTGCTGCAGTAAAATGGAAATCAGAAATACATCACACAGATTTTATAGGGCCCTTAGTCTTAGTACTGTACATTATTTCAGTAAAGTCAATAGCCTGTGTGATTAAGGCACCTGACGACTCCATTCACGTCACAAAGTAAAACAGTAACACGAAAAAAGAAAACACGCATCTATTTTATGTGTTGTGTGTGTGTGTGTGTTCAACAGGACATCTGTAATTAAAGTTATTCAAATAAGCTGAGCAGAGAAGCTATGAAAGGAGGGACGCGGGATCTGAATAAGAATACATATCGCCCGCATCACAGAGATAAATAACGGGACATAAACAAACAAGATAGCTTGCTTCTGCATCCAGCCTCAAAAAGAATATCACAGACATTTGCAGAGCTTTTGAGATGTTACAGTAATAAAATAACGCACTCGATCGCTATGATCGAGGAGTCTGGTGATAAACGAAATCAGAGGGAGATGATTTATCGGTATGCACCCACTATGAAGAGGTATGTGAAAAATACAGTGAATAAGGGGTAATGGGCTGGAGATGCAGTACTGAGTGTCCTGTTGAAACTGTATTTATTTACTTTGATACTTTTATCAACTTTTACTCCTGTTTCTTTTCCCCTGATCTGAATTGCCTCCAGTTTGAATGTCCCTCACCACTGTAAATCCCAGGACTGAAGATAAAAGCCCCTTTACACCCCCAAGCTTGTCACCCCTTAACTCAGGGCTACTAAGTTACTGAATCCAGGAGATGAGGAAGGAAGTCCCTGCCTGGAATCAGGTGGTCTGGACTATGGGGGGCTTGCTCTTCAGCCATACTGGGGTGGCCAGCACTTATCCCTGAAGAGCCAAGCAAGTTTTGCATAGCTAACCCCTAAAATCATACATTTCTGCGACTTGGAACAATTTCTATTTTTGACTAGTTAGCAGGTCATTTAAGTAATTTAGAGATAATCTCAAATTAAACCCGAACACGCATACCTCCTCCGGGTCCAGAGCTGACCAATTCCTGATTTCATTGAACACATGAAGCCAAACTGGATCAAAAACTTGCATTCTTCAGAAATGGCTTGATTTAAGGGTTACCTATAAAACCGGCTGGACTGTGGCTCTCCAGACCAGGGTTGGCCACCCCTGAGCTAGGACTGTCAAGGGCACTGGAAACATTGAGCAGGCAGTGTTATGCAAATGCAGATATGAAGTCAGCACTTAGATGGTCCTCCTCAGGTTTGAGTCTTTCACCCGAGACGACGGCAGCTTTTGTTACATGACAGACAATAAAGGGCTCATGTTTCTTGTGCGATACCTGTGATCAAACTTGAATGAGAGGATCACAGAATACAGCTGTGTTCTGAATATGAAGATCATTTGTTGCGTCATCTGAAACCACAAAGTCATATGGGGGACCATATATGCACCCGGACAGCAAAAATCAGTCGGAAGTCGCATATGTAGATTTTGTACACAGCGGCCAGATTACTGAGTGAAGTCAGCGAATTATCGATTTTGGTTTTACACGTTTTGTACTTAACAGTCCAAATCATCGTTTTATCAAGTTTATTTTAGAAATAATGTCTCTACTATACTGTAAATAGACAGTTCTGGTAACAAATAAAGGACCTATAGATTGTCAAAAGTAGCTGAAACAAAGACTAAAAAATCCGTACACCACGGAAATCACAGCAACAGAGTCCTTTCCACGCATACACATCATCCGCATATCTTGAGCAGTAGTTTCCCTCTTTCCCCTGCTGTGTAGGTCATTGTGACAGGATGAATGATGGTGCAAAAAAGACTGTAAAATGTCCAAACGTATTCTCCCAAAAATAAGTAATTTAATAATCCACACAAGAACAGAAATATCCACAAAAAATAAACCAGATAGGAAAATTAATACCCTGATACCTCCGGATGGTAATCAGGGCAAAAAAACAAAACAAAAATAACAAATAAAAGATACCCTAACTATTAATCCCCGTGCACGAAACTGTGCCTCCAGTGGGGGGAGGGAAGGGCCAGGCTGTAGGTTGTGCTGGGTGTTGGCTGTGCGGATGAGGGGAGTGCTCTGGGGTTAGGTGCTGGCTTGCAAGGATAGCCCCTCATCCTCCCAAGGTCCCTCTGCATGAAAACACACAAACACCAGTCCGGCCGGTCAATTATTGTCTCAGCGTATGGGAGATACTGACGTAGTTGCCCCCCCTTTGTACCCAGAACTCCCTCCTGCAATCACCCGCGTCGCCTGGACTCTCCAATAGAGGGCTGCCCCGCAGCTGACTGTGCACTGGAATCGTCCGGAGTACTTGCAGCTACGTGCGCCCCTCCTAATATGGGTCACATCCTGGTTTCCCCACCTACCACTGAGGCATCCTAGGGAGGCAGCTTCATTCCTTCCCCTGCACACAGCCCCCTTCTAATCGGGAGGAGATTTCACAGCATCGATCCTTTTCTCTCTATCACAGTCACCACTAATAGATCTGACATCTTATTTAGCCAATGAAAACGGTTTTAAGAAGTGGTTGCAGTGTAAACAGTTCTGCTTTGTTGCTAAGGTGTGACGTCATTTGCTTCTTGTAGTATCCACCGATTGGCTTGAATGCCTCCACGCGCTTTTGACTGGGGGCAGCGGCATTGCTGTGGTTGTTAACGCAGAGAAACTTCAGGATATTAAACCCCGGCAAAAAAAAAAAAATTAAAAAAAATTAAAAAAAAAAATATAAAAAATCATACAGGCGAATTATGTCTTAATCAAAAGAACAGGATGTTGCAAATTTTAATATTTTACGATCCAACAACATGGAATCTGCTGCGACTGACAGACAGTACAGCTGGTTTCGGAATATTTTTTGTGATGGTGCGTGCTTGTCTGAGTCCGACAAGTGAGAGTGGTGATGTAGATGACCCTGATAATGTTGACAGCATAAACGAAGATGATCGTTTCAGTGCTGATAGTGATGACGACGCGGCTGTCATTGATGAAGTAGCTGTGGTGATGGAGAATCATGTCGCTGACATTGTTATTGATAACAACATTGAACCGAGCTGCAAAAAAAATACACAATTCCAGTAGCTGTAAATTAAGTCAGTCTTAAATACAGCTGCAGAAACTGAATGACGGGAAACCCCTGTGTTAAGGTAATTATTTTTTGACGAATATATACTTGACCTGAGGACATCAATGGGTTCTTTGCCAGACTACGAGAAGGATCTGATTCTTAGGAAAAATCAGCGCCACCATCAGCAATGACAAGTTTAACCACAAAACTAAAAAAAGAAAAGAACAGATGCCTAGAAAACACCAAAGAACAACCTTACTACATAAGGCCGTCGTGTTTGCAGAGAAGCGTTTAAGTTTCTACACCTGGTAAGCACTTGCCATTGAAATTTCTGGAAAAAATCCTTGAATACTGAACGCTTTCTGCAGTAGAAATTACTATGAAAATGATTTGTATTTAATCTTTTTTTTCAGCATCAGCCAGGATAATCTGACAGCACCGCTGAAGCATTACAAACAATTTGGTTTGGTACCGTGGGTACAAGAAGTCAGAGGGCAGGAAGCAACAGAGATGTCAGGCTGCCGACACATTGCACACTAATTTGCCTAATCAGAATTTTAATGATTTTAACCTTAAACAATGGCTCCACATAGCCACTGATTGAATTTTAACCTGACTCAGGCCAACGCTTGGAAACCGAGGCATGTGTGTAGTCCAAAGATATCCAGAACAAACAATTCAATGAGAAAACGTAACAGTAAAATCTCGAAACGTAAAATTATCCGAAGGAATTGTTCCAGTGTTTATCTAGTTGACTTTAATATGAACCAAAAAAAAAACGACCTTATTGTCAATTGAACGAATGATTCTAGACTGTTAAGGACTTTCATCTACACTTATATGCACATGATATTATCATGAATGACTATGCATGCAGTCAGAACCCTAATGGAAAGCGTACGAAATAAAGGAAAACAGGGGTGGTCCATGTTTTAACCACTTCAAACACGCCTCTGACTCGCTGATTTCCAAAAATGTCATGACCAGTCTCTAATTTGAGATATGACCAGTCATAAGTTTGGTATTATTTTAAAGCTTATTATATTCAATCCATTGCCACAATAAAACAGTTTTGAAATTTTTTGACCAAGTGACTGATTTAACTGTCGGGTCACATATGGCAGCCACATGAGGTCACAGGATGGCACTGTTAAGATCTGGCCTAAGGAGTTTCCAAAATAGTTAAATATGAAAATGGTGTTCTGTATCTCAAACAGATTATGAGCTGCAAGTCTGTGGAATTGAATATGAAAAGGACAAGCTTCCCAGTGGATGTGATGCTGCAAGTCCCATCCCATAAACAATACAGCGCCTTGTTTGATTTACGTGGACATTAAAACATGACATTTTAAACAACAACCAAGATACCTATTGTGGGTGTAAATTGTGATTTGACCAATGCATCCCCTGGTATAAACAAGAGAAAAATATAAAGCAAAAATATAAACAATGTACCTTCACCGGTTCTTGTTCCTCTGTCCTCCCTCCTGTTTCTTTCCTGCACTCACTTCACATCCAGACACACTACACAAAAAAAGGAAATGTTTAAATCACCACACAACTAACATTCATGTTTTATGCTACATTCAACTAGTTAAGAGTAGAATGTATATCCAACGAGGTGTAACAATCCATCAAGCGTACTGCTGAACTGAGACTCTCTTCTTATGAGATACCTATCAGCAGAGGCATCCGTATCGCAGTGCAATGTGGGATTCACTAAGACTAAAGTACAGCCCAAAGCCCACTGCAGCTCGGCAGATGGTCTCTTGAATGGGAAGAGTTTCAGAGCTATGAAGTTAAAAGATGCATACTCTCCCTATCTCATTCATTCTATTCTTGAATAAAACAGTCACTGAGTTTAAATGATCATTTGATCCTATTGAAATACAAGGCGAGCCCATCAGACACCATTGTAATGCACGGTGATTCATAATCGTGATCCTGACTCCGGCTATCGTGATGCGGACAAACGTGGATACTGAGAGCTACAACCTTAGCGGGTTCAAAACAATATTATGTTAGTGTTACTGATGTTTCCGTCCTTCACAACAATGCAGAGTTCAGCATCAAAGAATCCTTACCAGCAATCCTGAGGACATGTCTCCTGGATCTTAGCCAGCAATGTAAGTGCTGCGGCTGAAATTACGCCTTCTGCCACAAGTGATTGCTGCATATGCCAAAGCTGATATAAAACAGAATAATGTGAGTGAACTTTGCCACAGTGCTGTATTAATTTGTTTGATGAGGACATCCGGCAACATGTGTCAATGTATCCCTAATCATAAAATAGCAACCCCAAGCTCAAAATTTGTGATCCCCTCCTACTGCATGTATCCCTTCCGTATGTACTACTAACTTTTTTTTTTTAAAAAAAAATTTGAGCCTTTGTTCTTTTAGCAAATCTAAATGCTGCCAATTATTTTATTATTCTCCAATGTCCAATTATTTTCGGTGAAATTAGTCAGCTAATACCCTCTGGCCGAACAGAGGGCTGGAAGACAACAATGAATGCTTGACCCCAAAGCTGCCCAGCTGTTTCAGCTGACCGCCTTCTTGGCCGCGGGCCAGTGGACCTCAACATGGCGCTGCCTCAGAGCTACATAAATGTCCAGACTAGTCACAGGCATGTGAGCCGAGGAGACACCTTGGCTGATCCAAAGCCCCACTCTGCCACACTCCGGGCCAACGAGCTCTCCTTGGGAGCCCCTTCTCATCCACATCGGGCAAGTGGAATACCCTGGACCCCAACTGCCATAACCTGAGCTGAGGAGATACATCCCAAGACTCCAGCTGCGGAGGCTTGAACAGATAAGCAACAATTTCCTGTACCTACCCCTTCCTGTTCACGTCAGAATGGGTCACCATCACATTGCCCCTCGTCTCTCGCCGAGGTGCTGGCTGTTCTTCCATTCTCCTAACCTTTTTCTTGCTAAGACAAAAGTAAAAAAAAAAGTGTCTTCTGCTCATTCTTTTATATTAACAAACTAATAAATAAATCTTAAAAAGTTTGTAAACCCATTCTTGTCATTGGTTGATGCTTTGTTTGTTCTGTCTAACATTGTGGGAGGGCACATTCGCCACCCAGGTCTATTTCTGAGTAAACATACATACATCTTATCAAAGTCAGATCTACTTCCAAAAAAAGGAATCTAAAATTGACAAAGCGTTATCTGTAGCTTTTAGATTTGAGATGGGGTCTACAGGAAACCTTGTATTGGAAGTTTTACTAGAGAGCACTGAGCTCTATTATACAGCAACATACAAATCCAGGGCTGAGTTTTACATATGGTGCAATATTACTAAACTTGTGGCTGAGGCAATTCCTTTTAAAAAAGCAATTCCTTCCAAAGTGCTGAATTGGAATTGAGGCATTGCAGAGACTTTATAATAATTGTTCTGGATTGTTCAACTGTTTCTAATTCAGTCAATTTATTGACTAACAAAATATATGAATCTGTGCGTAATTTGCTCTAATTTCGTGAGTAGTTTTCCACTTAACAGAATACTTAATCATAACTGGTGTGGATCACAATGACAGGTTTGAATCTGATTAAAAGGGGAATAAACTGATCTTAAAAAAGGAACTGAGATTGAAAAAGGAATTGACCCAACCCTGTCTTAGCTAAACTACAGCCTCCATGGATCATTAGTCTGCTGCATAAAGAGGTTATTGCCAAAACATTAGGTGCAATCCCATAAAACAGGGTAAATGAAGCTCCTTTACACCTCTGCCGAGTCGCCTTAACTCCAGGATTACTGGGTTACTGAATCCTGGAGGCTTATTAAAAGTCTCGGCCTGGAATCATAAAGGCCCTTGACCAGTATGCCTGCCTCCAGCCAAACCGGGGTGGCCATCCTTCTCTCTCTTTGCTCTGAGAGGTAACCCTTAAACAATCATCTCCTAAAAAGACTTGGAACAATTCCCCATTCTGACTAGTTAAGCAGCTCATTTGTTTCATTTGGCAATTTAGATAATACATGTGGAATAAAAAAATCAAATACCCTCAGTAGCCTCCTGACCAGATGACTACTCTGGATTTACTGAACATAAGGAAGCTGCTAAATTGATCACAAAATTGCATTCTTCTGTGAAATGAGCTGATTTAAATCCACTTCAACACTATGGCTGTAATGACCGACAGACACCATTGAAACCCACTTACAGTACTCACATGCTGTACCCAAAGTATTCATATCTTCATTCTATCTCTATGATCTATTTCTCAGTCTAGAGGCTCTCAGGCTCTACCCCTAAGGCAGCTAGTACTGTGAAATTAAAAAGTCGGGGAGGGCCAAAGTATATTTCCTGGTGGATTCAACAAGTGCACAAGTGAGATTCCAATCTACCTGTAAGTGTTTTAGAAGACTGAGACACAGCTATCCGAACTTTTTTACAAATATATATATATATATATATATACACACACACTACAACAGCCAAAGTTTGAGGACCTGTTTGAAACCAGGTTTTCAAGGATTATCTATGCTTTAACTGTATAACTTGTCTTATAAACACTTAATATCTCTTACATTATATGATGCGTGCAATTTTATATAAGTTTGATAATTATATGAATTGTAACGAAAAATTGAATTTTAAAATGAAATGTAACTGTCAATTCTTAAATGAAATGGCTCACCCAGCTAAGGAGATTCTGCAACTGAAGCCCGCTTCTAGCTAGTAAAGTCCTTTGAAATGTGCATAAATACAAAAGATATTTCGCCATTATTATTTAGTTTGATTTAGGCAGACGCCTTTATCCAAGCGACTTGCAGGAGGATCAGGGGTGGAACTTAGTGCATCAGCCAGCAGAGTCACTTACACCACGCCCCTGCAATCCAAAGGATTTTGGCACACAAGGAGTGCTTGGCACTTGCTCAGGGCTCTGCTACAAATGAGAGCTCAAAGTGGGTGAGGTGGATTTTAAACCAGGGACCTCCTGGTTATAGTCTGGCTCCTTAAAGCAACCACTGGACCACACCTGGGCCCTGGTGTATAAGCAAAGCAACTTTTGTTAAGCCTGCTGCAGATGACCAGGTCCCGACTCTGGCTTCTGCCCCACTCATCCCATCCTAACCGGGTCGTGCATAGAGTCCGGGATGAGAACTGAGCAGTGCGCGGCCTTAAAATCAAGATTGGCAGATTAACATCGGGATGTCTCTTGTAGGATCGGTGGGCAAGATCGGAACATGTTGAATCTCTTTCAGACGAAGTTCTGGCCTCCAGATGATCAGTCTGTCCAGCAAGCAGCCAGTCGCATCATGACTGATCGGAAAGTCCCGACATCATGGTTAAAATAACCAACGGTGAAGGCAGGTTTGGGTTGACGAATGGTCATGTGAATCCTGTCATACAAGATGGTGGAACATTGACAGCCTTTAGTCCAAGTTGGTGTAAACATGCTGGCTACTAGTCTCGAATTGCCTCGGTGCATGTATTGGCTCCAAATCTGCATACACAGTAAATTCACTGGTGATTCCAGCTTGGGTCCACGACCAGTCTTAGCAGTAAAAGGCACTCCAGTCTGAAAAAAATTCCAATTGTGAGACAAAATCCAAAACTGAGCACAATTGATCGCAGAGAATCTGTGCAAACTCAGATGAGATGAGTTGGGATGGCTGAGCCTGGCTGTGCAGCGGGCTTTAGATAATTCTCCTGAGTTGTCTAGCATGTTACCCAATTAACCTTTGTCACTCAATTATTGTTGGCCAGGTGAGGGGTCCATGACAAATATAAATATAGGTAGCATAGGCACAAGCTTTCCATGCCCCTGAAATGTAAGGGACCAGAAAATAAAATACTTTGAAGTTAAGCAAAAGAAAAAAAGACAGTCTGTAATTACTTTAAGAATACAATAATCTTTACACAAATCGCAAAGAACTTTAAAAAGTGTCTGTAACTGCTGTACAAGACTCATCAAAACCATCTGAAGAAACTGGCACTCATGAGGACTGCAATAAGGTCAGGCAGGCCATAAGTGACTCTAACTAGAGAATGTCTTTTCTGAAATACAAGTCCGGGGTGGAAATCAAGGACATTAACTGCCCTTGAAATACAAGCTCTGTTAAAATACATTAGAAGTAGCATGTTCTCAAATACTTCAACTGTTCAGAGAGATTACAAAGTAGGCTGGCCTAACTGGAAGAATTACGTAAAGAAACTACTGTTAAGAGTGCAGAATATGATAAAGAGATTCTGTCTGGGCTTAAAAAAACATGTGAAACTGGATTGCCTGAGGAGTGGGAAGTCGGTCTTATGGACCAAGGAGTCAAAACTTGATATATTTGGGTCCAACTGTGAGTATTTGTAAGATGGGTGAGAGAGGGTGAGCTTGACAGAGTTCCGTGTGTAGTTCCCACTGTCAGGCATGGAGGAGGCAGTCGGTCTGGGGCTGCTTTGTTGGAGTGATCTTACTAAGCTCCATATAAGTCTAACCCAGCATGGCTATCATAGCATACTTCAGAGTGTAATGCCATTCAATTGTGGATTATGGTTTTGGGCTGGGCAGTCCTTCATTCTCTGTCAAGACACGACCTAAAACACACCTCCAAAGTTGTGCAAGAACTATCTACAGAAGTGGAAGTGAAGGATAAATCTTAACGAATGACTCCTGGCCTGCCCAGTCTCCAGACTCCTCAATCCCATAGAATCATAAGGGGACAACTGGACAGGAAGAAGAGTCAAAGCAGTTTACCTACAAGTGCCCCAGCATCTCTGGGACCACAGAAGAGCTAAAATGATATGTCGTGGGTGGGGATTTCCCTGGGTTAAAACTTGTTAACCGGTCGCCTGCATTTTGTGAGACTGTTGTTAAGGCAAGGCGGCTATTTGAGAATCCAAGATTTAGAGACACTTTCAATTTCTGGAATATCATTGATATTCCTTATGTGTTTTGTATATTGTACATGTGTTTTCATTTCAACATTTATAGAAATATATACAACGAAAAACATTGTCAAATTATGAAAACCTAGTTTCCAGCAAGTGTACTCATAAATCTTTGACTGGTACTGTGCAATTATATATATATATATACAAAATTGCAAAAGTTTTGCAGGTGAAAATGCCAAAGTAAGAATGTTTTCAAAATAGATACGTTAATAGACAATTTATCAACAATCCAAATGCAAAGGAGTGAACAGGAAGAAAAATCTAAATCAAACCATATTTGGTGACCCACTTTGGCCTCTCAAACAGCACTTAATTCTTCTAGGGTACACTTGCACAAAGTCAGGGATTTGTAGGTATATAGCCAGGTGTAATGATTAAACAATTATACTAAACAGGTGCTAATGATCATCAATTCAATATGTAGGGCGAAACACAACTATTAACTGAAGAAAGCCATTGTGTAGGGAGGAATAAACTGGGTGAGGGAACAGCCAACCTAGCTAATAAGGTGAGGTTGTTACATACAGTTTACTGTCAAAGTCATACACTATGGCAAGACTGAGCATTACAACGAGACATAAGCAGCATTTCGAGTACTGCATCAGCAAAGGTCTCTCCTATGCAGAAAACTCTACAGACAGGGGGGGTCGTGATGTGCTGTCCAAGCCCTTGGGCGCAGCTACAAAGAACGTGGCAACGCTGGAGGACCTGTGAGATCTATGGCCTGGGCCACATGAAAACTTTACTGCAGCAGATGAAAGACACATCATGCTTACTTCCTCGTGAATCGGAAGATGTCCAAAGCAAAAAGCACTCAGTCTAGAATTGGCAGAAAATATGGACCTTGGTACACTCCATTCACTGGGTCCGGAGAAGTCTGGCTGAAGTGGCCTTCATGAAAGACTTGCGCCAAAAGCTCACACCGACGCGGGAAACAAGGCCAAGCTGACTCCAATCTGGCGGCCGAAAACACAAGAACTGGGGTGCAGAAAATGCAGCAGGTGCTCTGGACTGATGAGCTGAATTTGAGCCATCTAATGTGCAGAAGGCAGTTTGTTCCACTGAAGGGGCTGGAGGAGGCTGCATACCTAATGAGTATGGCCCGCAGGCAACAGTGAAGCATGGTGGAGGCCCTTGCAAGTTCCAAAATGTACTTCCTGCAAACGGAGCTGCATCTAATAGAATTAATGCATCTCTACTGAGAAGTAGCAGATACTTATCCATCATGCACACACTCAGGAGAATCTGATTGGTCAAATTCTATTCTCCTGCAGCATGACAAACGACCCCAAACATACAGAAAATGTAAAAAGTCATTAAGAACTGGAAGTGATGGCAGGAATGGCTCTACAGAGCCCCTGATCTCAACATCACTGAGTCTGTCTGGGATTACATGAAGAGAGAGAAGCAACTTCTGAGGCGGCCTAAACCCATGGTAATGAACTGGGTGGTTAGTTCTCCAAGATATTTGGGGCCAACTTACCTGCCGAAGTTCCTTCAAAACTGTGCAAGTGTACCTAGAAGAATTGATGCTGTTTTGAAGGCAAAGGGTACGCACCCAAATACTGGATTTGATGTGTAGATTTTTCTTCTGTTCACTACTTCAGCCTTGTTAATTGATAAATATAAACTATTAATACGTCTATTTCTTGGAAAGCATCTGCCCTTTATAAGCATTTTCAATAATCTGCCTAAAACTTTTGGTATAGCATTGCATATATATATATATATATATATATATATATATATATATATATATATATGGATATATATATATAAGCATAGGTCATTAATTAAAGACTTATGGGGCCTTCTATTCCCAAGTAAAGGTTTATTTCATTACTTAAGAAATATATTATCAGTATATACATTAATATAGTTTTGAGATAATAAATAATGCACAAAAGATGCAATTATCACTTGTGGGCATCTTTAATCAAGTCTTGCAACCTGTATACTGAAGAGAAGACTCCAGGCACGCCTATGAAGATCTTACCTTACATTAATGAACCCTACAAAATAATAATAATAACATCAGCAGTGTCTCACCTGGAAATTGAACTCACAATCCCTCTGAAATACAGAGCCCAGAGCCCGGACCATCATCCCATACTGCTGGCCTCTTGCTTGTATTTCTCTTGGCTTCAGTTCTGAGATCATGAATATTAAAATGCTGACTACCCAACAATGCATTGCATGGCAGTCAAGCCACAGGGTCTGGTCCGAAATAATAACACACAAACACATGGTGTTATCAGCATAATGCCAGCTTCCCTCCTGATAGTGTGCTTGAGTGCACGCAGAGGCAAGGTATTTTGGCAGTGTCCAGGCAGTGAAGTCCAGGCCTGAAGGCTGGGCCTGTAGCTTACAGCCCTGTAGATCAAGCTATACGCCTATCAAGTGACAAACACAGATAGTTAGGGTTCTTTCACAGCAAAAAAACAAACAAAACATTCTTAACTGTCACGAATTGTTTTATAATGTCCGCTTCTTTTGTGCATAGATTGTAAAATACTTATTTTAAGTACTTACATATTAGGCATTTATTATGTATTTATTTGTGGACTAATTAGCACATAATACATCGCGAGAAATCTGCAATTAAGGGTATTTGCTAGGTAATTTATTATGCTTATTCCTCAAACATGTCTTTACTAATAGTTACTGGATTTTATGCATGATCTCGTAATGTCCTATGTCAATGAAGAATGTTTATTGACTATATTAGGTCCTACAAGCTCTTTCTGCTCTGTATATAGGATTACCATTCCCTTGGTAATAAAACATAAAACAAAGTGGAATTGCTTTTATGGATACTCACCTCATCCCAGAGTTTCGGACTTTGTTCCAAATGTAGGCTGGCCTTTATTTAGGAGGATAAGCACAATAGCAAAGAGCCTGGCAGCCCCTATGCCAGCTTTTAGTTGCTCTAATGGCCACACTCATATTTCTATTAGGTAGCCATATAGGTTTGGCCATCAAAGACTTACAGCCCCTTTCTGGAAGTGTGTGGCCTATTTTACATTACTTAATAACATATCTGCAGGCATAAGGTCATTACATAGCTCTTTGAGATAAATGTACCAATGCATGTAAAAGGATGCAATTATCACTCAGGAGATTCTTTAATCAGGCTCTGCAACCTGTATACTGGAAGAGAAGACCTCTAAAAAATTCCCCATGAAGACTTTGCCTAATAATGAACCTCACAAAATACAATGGCTAATAATAATAATAATAATAATACGGTAATAATAATAATAGTTAAGTAAAAAGAAACAGACAAAATCATTTTAATTTAGGAATTTTATTTGGGTTTTTTTGAAAGAACTGCTAAAACTTCCTAGAAAATAATACTGCTATGAGCACCATTCTCTCCCAGCAAAAAACATGTACAACTTTAACTGGAAATATCTTTTTCCAAAGAAGCTAACCGATATTATCTTGCATTCCTGGGCAGATACAGCACCAACTCGTGGGTGCAATGTATAATCGCATCAAAATAAGTCCATCAAAGATCCCTTGTAAAGGGATAAAATGCAGTGTAACATATGCAAATCAACAAGACATGGCTGAAATTATTCTAGCATGACATCTTGAATAGGGTGAATAGCAGTATTTTGCAGCTTGTATGAGGAGCTGTACTATAATTGCGAAAATATAGTGAATGCGGAATATCGCATACCCACCTGAATAGACAATATATCTGATATCAACCCCACTTCAATGGGGTATACATTGACTGAGTAAATAAACGGAGCAATTACTAACAGTCCGCAGTACGATGGAGTCTGAACTCATTAAATAAATCTGCTCAAATAAATACCACTCCGAAAATGCCTCCAAAATACAGCAAGTCAAAAACAAAAAGGCCAGCACTTCGCGCGGGGTTGATTTTGAATCTAGATTCATACAGTTGAAAAGCTAAGACGATCCAGCGGCATCTACTGTGTATTAGATTTCGCTAGAACTGGAAACTGATTACTAATTGTACTGAATCTGTTTTCTAATAATAATACTACGTTTATACAGAAATGCAAAATGTATGTCATAATACAACAAACGTACGTTTGTAAAATGTATAGTTGTAATATAAGTGAAATCTTATGATAAATTCCATCAAATATGACAAGCAAATTAATAAGCAAACAACTTGCATCGTGATCCACTAGTACAGAAGAAAAAAAATCATTGGTTCCGAAATCCCCAACCTGATCACTGATTTTAATTTCATCTCTGTAAAGCAAACTTGTCATTTAGACTTACTATTTTCTGATGTCTGCCTTTGTGTTTCTGAAATAGACATTGTAGTAGCATCTTTTAAAATAAGCAAATACATTTGAAATAAATCGATTCAATAGTTACTCACTTGAACCACTAGTCTGCGCTTTACGTCCTTCTTGTTCTAAAAAAGTGGAGTTCTGATGCGATCTTCCTCTGGAAGGTCTGGCTGTTATTCTGCAGAGCTACCAGAAAAGTTATATATACTCGTAGGAACAGCCAAGGTTGCGCCATAAAGACTGGGACACTGAACTCAGCTGAAAGGCTGACCAATTACAGTAAAGCAATATACTGGAGTAAGAACATTTTATCAAAAATATTCATTACAATCATTTAAATACAATTATTAACCTGAGATGAGAACACATTACAGTTCACACTATTAAACATGTAGAGATCTGCGCTTCTGCACTGCCTGCATTACAGATATGCTTTTACGAGCACAGTTAATTTACGCACGGTGCATCTTGCATCCCAAGCTTGGCCATAGCCACAGGACCGGGATCACCTGCACTCAACGCACAGTTTATTAATGCATTTATTTATTTATTTATTTTCCGTCAGAAGCTCAATAATTTCAGCTATGTAAATAGCCTGATTTGTTTTAATATTTTATTTTATTTTATGAAGCATTGTGTTTAAATTAGTAGTAAATACGTTGTTGCTAAATGCTCTTGTCTTATATATAGATACCCAAACTGACAACCGTAATTTCTTGTAACTATAAATGCAAATGAGGGATCTAATGCTCACTCGTAAACTGTGCAGTTTGCAATACCGTGTCACTCCACCTGCCCCTGTATGTGCATCTCTTTTTGTGCTTCTGTGTGTGTCTATGCGCATGTACTCACCTGCCTTTCATTATGCCATGTTATTTTATACCAGGATCTGGCTACTCCTCTCTTCATTATTTCAACGTTCCAGTGCAGTGTGATCTTCATGACTCTCTCTGTCTGTCCGTCTGCTGTCCATCCAGTTCAGGTCTGTTCTGTCCGTCTGTCTGTGCCACTCCAGCCCCTGATTGGAAACCCAGACTCCAGCAGTGAAAGGCAGGGGAAGTCAACTTGAGACAGCCAGCTTAATTCCCTTGTTACCAAAAATGTCTCCTACATTTTCTGTTCTGAATAGGATCCAATTTCTAAGCAAATAGTAGGGGCAAGGGCGCCCACAGATATGCAAGTATATTATGCATGAGATTTTCTGTGGGCAAAATAAAATCATGTCTAGATGAAGAGATGTTTTGGTAAAATGATGGGTAAATTCCTTTAAATGTGTAAATGCAGGCCCTGTAAGTTTAATCTGATTTAAACTATTATTTAGAAATGCATCTTTCCTGTTTCATTATTACTGTGCACTTTAAGTTCTGATCTGTTTTAAAGTCTGCCGTTTCAGAATGTAAGTTTCATCTTATTACTGTGCACTCTTGGGCTTCTTGATCTGCTCTTAAAGCCCGCTGCCTCCCAGAAAATGTAAAGTGTTTAATTATTACTGTGCACCCCTATGCCTCTGATCTGCCTTTAAAGTCTGCTGCTCCCCAGAAATGCTTTCATCCTTACTGTGCACTTGTGTTTTAACATGATCTATCTTTAAAGTCTGCTACTCAATCACTTGCACCATCTCTGTAGACCAGGGAATGTCCTTTCCCTGGGTCTTTCATGTAGCAGGTGATACCATCCAAGCACTACCTTTATGGACTTACCTTATCTGTGACATGCATGCAATCCAAGTACAAACCCTACTGAAATCTCCATGCACAGATTTATTGTATTAGAGTGCAAATGTATCAGGTTGTGGGATTGTATTAAAAACGTATTTTTTAAATGTATGTGTTCTGAGATAGAAGGCATGCAAACTACATTTCTGAAATACATATCTGGCCAGATAACTACATAAGAATTGTATATAAAAGCAATCTGAGACGTGATGCCAGCTGCTTTAAAGTGAGATACACTCTGTCGCTTGGAGGTGGCAAGCCAGTGTTTTACTGGCTGGTGTGTAAATATCTGTAACATGTTAAACCAGCTACCAGTGTATAAATAATCTGTAACATAAATAAACCAGCTTCAGTGTATACAATCTGTAATACGCTAAATCAGCACCTGAAAGTGTATAACATCTAAATATGTTAAACCAGCTACCAGTGTAACACCTAGAATATTGCAGCCAATTAGCTCAGTGTGTGTTAATTCCAAAATACGTTAACCAGTGTGTAACACCTGTAATAGATGTTAAACCAGTTTCAGTGTACACACCTGTAATACGTTAAACTAGCTACCAGTGTGTAAATACCCAGAGATGTTAAAACCAGCTTCTGCGTATAACACGGTAACCTGTTAAACCAGCTTCAGTGTATAACACCCTGGGGAACCTGGTTAAATCCGTACCAGTGAAAAGCAATTAATCTGTAACCTGTTAAACTAGCCAGTGTATAATTTGCAATATTTAAACTAGGCTCAGTGCGGTAACACCCGGTAATACGTTAACCAATACCAGTGTGTAACACCTGTAACATGTTAAACCAGCTCAGGCACAACACCTGTGAATATTGCATTAAACCAGCCAGGTAATAATCTGTAATTACGTTAAACCAGCTCAGTGTGTCAATCTGTAACATGTTAAACCAGCGCCCAGTGTGTAACACCTGTAAATATGTTAAACTAGCGCTTCCAGTGTAACACCTGTAATATTAAAGAAACCAGCGCTTCAGTATCGCACCGCCGCTGTGACCAGCAGCCCAATGTTTTTCAGTAAATTAATATAGAAAGCGTCAGCATGTGACAAGAGTTCGTGTGGTGTTTTAGATTGCTGTAAACCATCTCCTTTTAGAAACTTATTTTTATTTTTTACGGCGCATACTGTAAGTAATCATAATTGTTTCGTACTTTAAACGTTTGCGTACAGCAATCTCGATCCTGTTCTTTCGCTGGTCGAGCACGTAGCCGTTTATTTATTCTGCTATTTTATTATCGTATTAGCGGGTTGATGATATATGCCCTATTGTATGGAAGAATTTCCTGATAAACCAGCAACCTTTATCCATCGATATCTGCAGTAAAATGCTTTACCTTTAAGCAGGCTCTGATTCAAATAAACAAAATCCCTGAGATAGCTGTTTATTCACCGGTCATTTGTTTTATCTAGCCCATTATGCGCGCACACACACACACACATGCCACACACTCAATGGCAGTAACTTACAAACGTCTATTGTGTCTTCCACCATTTTATTTATTTTATGCATTGTGTGTAGTAGCCAGTTTTGATAACCATGAAAACAACTACAAAAAGAATGGGACTCTGGGACACTTGCTCCCTCTAGCAGGAAGGCAGCTGGCTTTTCCAAGCTACATTAACAGGGTGCGTCTACGGGGGTCTATTGGGTAGATTCTGAGCAGATCAATCTGCCTAAACTACAATGATCTTTAAGAATGAGCCTGTGAACGCACCCATTGGCTAAATAGGTCAAGTAATCTGCCTGAATGATCCCCGTGAACGCAACTCCACAAAAATCTTCTATCAGCATACACGCTGTCAGGCTGTGCTGTGAAAATACATTCTGTAAACTAGGTCTCAAGCATGCTACCCCTTGCTTAGGTAGTTATTGTTTTGACTTACCTGAAATACTCAGCTGCATTAGGAAAATGCATCACAGCGTCTTCTGCATGGGAGGAGGCTGACTAACGCCATTGTGTTTTAAAATTCTGTTAGCTCAGTGGCTCAGGGGCCTGGAGCTGGGGGGCTTTAACTTCCACCTTCCTGCTAATTAGTATCTATCTCTCTATTTGGGCTCCCGATCACCTGCACCTTCTGTCCAGTTTCTGCTTTTCCTCCTTCTCTCTCCTCCACTCATACATGCCTTCAGATCTGTCGCCTCTGGGGTGGATCTCACTCTCAATTCCCCAGGGCTTTCAGACATCCGCTCTCCCCCCTTCATAGGGGGGTTCCCCACCATGTGAGCCAGATGGACTCCCCGCCAACCTTGGTCCTGTCGCAGCTCCTGGCGCCTTTATCTTACTCCTCACCGAGGCCCTGTTCCTATCTCTGCCTTATACTAACCCTTTGTTTTGTCCTTATTCTCCAGGTCCCAGTGCTTGACGCCTCGGGCCAATTGGTTTTAATCTGAGCTACCAGGAAGTCCTAGATGCTGGGTACCTCCTCTCTCTCGCTCCCCTTCTGAGGGGCGGCCCCTGAAATAAGCACCCTTGATATATGTGGTTTTGGCTTGCTGGGTCCCTCTTGCCCCTGGATGTGCTCTATCGGCCTCAGCTCAGCACCACTCCCTGTCCCATTAACTGCCCTTCTGCCTTCCTGCCCTATCCTTCCACCCCCCAGCTCAATGCCTCCCAGCAGAAATGCATTAATCAACCTCCCCACAAAAAACCATGTGCCATTAAATGAGAAATAATGATTGATACAACATTATATGTGTTGTTGATGACATTAGTTTTCCATAATCCACTCAAGGATAGAGAGATATATTATATATTTTATGGAAAGCATATAGAAAAACTGTATATTTTGTGGATTATCCCTGTATTTTAAACACCATATTAATAAAATAAGCAGTCACAAAAAACACAGCTCATAAAATACACCCATAATCTCCTAAGTCAGCTCTGCAAGGGCGTCATAAGAAAAATAAATAATATGAGTTCCAGTGTCCCAGTGAGGGAAACCCCCCGCCAGATCCTTAAAAGCATTAATTCCCCACTCAAGCAGAGTTTCACCCAACTGGAAACTTTGCGACGATTGCTTAAGTAAAATGTAGCAGCACCTCTGTAACTCTGGCAGAAAACATAATAAGAAGCACAGTTCAGCGTGCACCAGTATGTCTGTGTTACCAAGTGTAGATATTGGGCCAATGTAAGTCTATTAATATTCAGACTGCACCCAGCTACCCTACACCCCTCATCTCTCCCTACACCCCACTCGGTTCTCCTCCTGGGCCCACTGCATCAGGGAAGACTGGCTCTACCTCCCTTACGGGCCCTCTGCCTCCTTATGAGTCTGGCCTCTTCTCCACCCGGCCTGCGAGTGGTGGAATGGATCTTCCTACAGATGCTCAGACTGCCTGTGTCCCTGACTCACCTTCCGCGCCTTAAGACTCCAATTCTCTTCAACAGCACTCCAGAAACCTCTTTTTCCTTCTGATGACTTTATCACTCTCCTTAAACGCGCTGCATTTGCTCCCCGATTCAAGGTCCCATTTTATCAGAATCCTGTACTTTAGAGACTGTAATCCGTCATAAGTTATTTAATCTGTAGTGGTCGACGAATCGATCCCTGATGTAATTATCACTGACACTGTTATCTGCTGTATTATTGAATCGTATTTTATTATACTTGTACTTGCTGAACCAAAGTCACTATTTATCTTGTTTTAATTGTATTACTACTTGTACTGTGATTCTTGAAATGTATTTTTGTTTACATTGTAAGTTGCCCTGGATACATGGCTAAGAAATAAATAATAATAGCTAATATTTTGCAGGATGTAGTGGGAGAGGGGCTGCCTGTATGAATAGAGACTCCTGCATGTTTCAAAACATCCATTTGGCTCCCTGTGGTTTGTTATTATTATTAGTTAGTCCTACATGCATTGCTCTTAGAGACAACAGTTTACACGCCTTTAAATATTTTTATTTATTAGTGATGTAATAACAGGACAGAGGGCTTATTTGCTAACCCTATCGGCCTGTGATGGAGGCAGTGGTGGAAAATCCATTGAGGAATAATTGACTACACACCTTTCAGTATATTTGAAGTGCTAAGGCATCACTACCTTAGCTCCACAGGCTGGAAGGTACAGACTACCCTGTGCAAGGTGGATTGTGCAAACTGAATCTCTGACCTGCAAGCTTCAGTGGCTTCCATTGCAGGACTCCCTCCCATAGAACCTACCTTCTTTTACCCTAATCTAGCAACCCTGGGCATAGAAACACTATCTGTAAGTGTCTGACATCAGAGTGATGCCTGAATACGCAGCTAGATATCAGAAAGACTCACACTGTAATACAAATGCTGTCCTAAAAAAAGATTGGAAAAAATAAATGGACTGCTTTGCTAGGGCTCTCAAACACTATCTATGTATGCTGTCGCTGCAGAGGGTCCTGATATCCAGAAAGCCCAGCAAAGAACATTCCCTTTATCTGGATGCCGATTCCAAATATGTCTACTATGGTCTGCAAATTTGGTTCTCTTGCAGCCCCTGAGTCACCTGGGCCTTTCTCAATTTTGACACCCTGTGAGGTAATTACAGTGAAATAAAAGGTGATTATAAGATTTATAATCTAAAGTGTTTAGTACTCACTAGTGAGCATATAAGACTAAGCCGGCCGCGGAAAAATAAGCCGCTGACCAACAGCCCCAGCTGTCCTGGGGCGAGGCTTGGTTTTAACACCTTTCTTGGTGGTTGCTCTCCTGGGTGGAGGAATGCTGTCTTTGTAGTGCATGCTCTTGATGGAACTGGTGGCACCCATTATCATGCTACGCTTGTCTCCCAATGCTAAGGCTGCTGATCGCAGCACCTGGGTCATGGTGCCAAGTAAACAGTCCTACACAGTCACCTTTACATCCTGGGTCAAAGATCGTGCCTTAATGCTGCAGGCATGAACACAGCGACATTATAGGATCCTCTCTACCCAGAGATTTTAGGCCCCTGTGGTGATGGGGAGAACACTGGGTATGTTGACTGATGAGGAAACTGATCCTGCCTGTTCCATCATTGTCCAGGGTCTCAAGCAGCCAATCTTGCAAAGTATTCCACACTCCTCCTTCATCTCATCCATCTCCTCCCTGGGCTTGGACTTGGGAGCAGCCTTGGCCTCACGACCCCTGTCCTCTCCCCTCCCGCTTCTCTTTGCACCGCTGGACCCACCAGCCTCCTCCTTCTGCTGGAGCTGAGGCTGCCTTGTGCCATGTAGAGGAGCTGAACTGAGACCAAGAACCCCTTCCATGCCGAACTTGGCTCCATGATATCACCCGGACCAAGGGGCAGCTCCTTGCATAATAAGCAGAAAACATCTGTTTTATTTAGACTGGGTTAAGATTTACAGATGCAGCTTTAGTACTGTGGCCATTCTGCTTGTCCCTTTAATTCCTAGTACGTCTGTTTCCTAGACAGAATAAGATTATATACATCCAACAGGGATTCACACACACACAGCTATTACCCTGTACTGCAATAAGTACTCATTTCACTGTGTAATAACTTAGCATTCCAAAAAGATCATTAAATAACTATAAAACAAAACATAAACCTTCAAATTAAACCAATACACGATCCACAGAAACCCCTACCTTTAAGAAATGAGCCAGGAAGAAATACAGGGAAACAGCACCTCCTGCACAGGCTATATGTAAAATGTCCAGTCTCAACCCAGCCAGGGCTTTTGTGGAGCTCTGCTGCAATTACACCCACGACAGGCCAAACAAACTATCAGCCTCCTGCAGCTTCCAGCAGGGCATACCCCATTATCAGAAGACATTATATTATTATTACACATTACTATTACACAATAATAACAATAAATTAACAATAACAATAATAATACTAATATCTGCATGCATGTCAGTGTCCCTGTACATCTTTTTATTCTATTTTATTTGATGTACTGTTTTAACCTCTTCAATACATTTCGTCACGAACTGAGGAATTACACTGTGTGTGCAAATATATTAAACTATCAGATTTGTTCCTGTGATGGGACAATAAAAAAACAAAAAATGAAAATCGATGTTTCATTCTATAGCTTCCATGGGGCTAGTAACATAAATAATAAGGGAAATAGCGCCCTGCGTCAAGCTGCAATAGGCATTTGCTGTTGTCTAGCAGACCTGCGGGCGGTCCCATCCAAGTACTCAACCAGGCCCGACCTTGTTTAGGCTGCTGAGACTGACGAGACTGGGCAAGTTCCTTGCTGCGGTGTGGGCCGTGTGCTGGAAACTGAGACCTCCTTTGGTTTCTCCTAGTACACAAGCCACATCATCCATGGTGACAGGCTGGGGAGGGATTCCAGATTCCCACTCAGTCACAAACAGTAAAATACTCTTGGCCAGCTCTGGCTGCGCATGTAAGTGTACAATAGCAAGGTCTGCATGGTAATACGTGTTACTAGAAGGGAGAGCTTAGTCTTGAGCTTTGCAGCATAAACAAATACATTTTGAATCGGTCTTATGCAAAAGATATTCGTCCACATTGTGCCCTACACCCACCTTTTATATACTCGATGACCCTTGATTTCCAGTTTTCAGAGAATGTACAAAAAGACACATTTGGGGCAAATGATTTGTTTCCAGAGATTTTAATTTCATCTACGCAGACGTGTCGGCTTTCTACACATCCATCCCTTTGAGGAACAGCTCATATGTCGCAATACGCGGGAACTTGACTGTGTCGCTCTGGGAGGAGGGAGGAGGAGGAGGAGAGGGGGGCCAGTGTCTACGCCTACTGCCCTCCCTGGCCGAGTAGTCCAAGAAACACAGCCATTGAAAAAAAAGCAATTAGCGATTATTCTATATCTCCAGCAGGTGGCTCCACAGACTGGGAAACAGATCTTTGATTTTCTTGATGCAATGTCTCTGAAAAGCAATTCTGCAAAGTGCTTTAGCGTACATGTACTGTGGAAGGTTTCTGGCATTGAGAAGACAGCAATGAGTCAGCTGCACGTGTATCAAAGCTACAAAAGTTAAGCTATATATTACAAGACGAGGTCTAGCGGTCCAGCTGTTTTTTTTTAAAAGAGAAAGTGCTCTCCAGTGCTGCATAGACGCTCTGTTGCCTAGTAGTAATATTACTATATAGCTTATGTCAAAAGTCTGATTTATGATCCCTTGACCCTCGGATCTTATATGTATGAAAATATGAATATATAAGTAAATGAGGGTAAAGTGATCTTTATAGGAGTATGGGAATAATATATATATATATGAAGAGAAAGAGTATATATATATATATATATAGAGTATATTATATATATATATATATATATACATATGCCTATATATTTATTGCACGTCTCTTTTATAAGACATGCACAAAAAAACTGAAGTGCTCTAACATTTTATGTAATCAGGGCTAGGGTCGAACTAAGTTTTTATAAATGCTTATTAATCCTTATACCTTGGTTATGCAGAGAACACTAAAGTCTTGCATTTTTTTTTTTACAAGACACTTAACAAGAGGAAAGCCTAGTACGTAAATAAAGGCTGAAAAAAACAAAAACAATCCTATCCTGGATCCTAGGGTCATTCTCTAAGATCCATACAATAACGAAGCTCTTAAAGGACGCTTGGCAACAGATTGAATGGATAGAAACATTTTACTCCACTGGAAATCATAAACTGTGTCCCCTGCTAAATGATCTGCTGCTACAGGCTTTTGAATGGAGGCTGTCCTACGTGAGAGATCGTGGGTGCTCTGGGTGCCCCCTGCCAATGATCTGCTACTACAGGGCTCGGTGGGAATGAGGTCAGTTCCACAGGAGTATATCTAAAGTGCCCCAGGCCCCTCGTTAAATGATCATGCTACAGGTCTTTGGTGAACGATACTGTCTCCCTGCTGTGGAGTATATCACCAAAGTGCCCTGGTGTGGCCCCCCTCAGTTAAATGGATCGCGCTGCTGGCAGGCCTTGGGGAATGGAGGCCATTCCACAGGAGTATATCAAAGTGCCCTGTGCCCCCTCACTAACACCGCTATAGGTCCAGAATGGAGGCTGCCCTGGCTGTGGAGTATACATCGGGGCACCTGCGCCCTCGTTAATGACTCCGCGCTACAGGTCTTGGTGGGAATGTGATAGCTGTCTGAAGGGGCCAGGAGGAAGGATCAGTGCCCCCCAGGCTCCCCCGTTAAATGATCGCGCTATAGGCCTGCAGGGAATGGAGGCTGTTCTGGTTGCGGGAGTGGTATCAAAGTGCTGCCTCATGGTGCCCCTCGTTAATGATCGCAGCCATGGTAGGCCTTGCGGAATGGAGGCCGTTCCCGGCTGTGAGACATCGAAAGTGCCTGTGCCCCTGCTAAATTTTAACGCGCTGCTATAGGTCTGGTGGAGAAATCGGAGACTCAGTTCCTGGTTGTGAGAGACGCGCCTCTGTGCCCCTCAATGACCGCGCTTCAAGCAGCAGTGGCCTTGGGTGGAAATTGAGGCTGGTCTCACGTGAGTATATGAGGGGCAGCTCTGTGCCCCCTCATAATGACCGCGCTTGCTGGCTCCAGAAGGTGGAGGGCCAAATTAGCTGGTGGCTACTTCCCAGCTCTGTGCCCCCCCTGCCAATGATCGCGCTGGGCATAGGCCTCAGGAATGGAGGCCACCGGTGTGAGTATCGGGGTGCCTGCAGGCTCCCCCTGCTAATGATTCTGTGCTGTGCTGTGCCAGCCTGTTCACAGCTAACTGCGGAACGAGTGACGAGAGGATACAGACATGGATGACTCCTGCTGGAGGAAGCAAACAAAGATGTCTCCACAGCCAAAAATGAACCCCAGCATTTCCCTGTCTATTTATTAGCGGCTGCCACACCTGTCAAGGCCGAGCTGGGAGTGTGTATATTAAAAGATACAGACGGATTATTTGAAGTCGTTCCAGGACTCCGCTGACTCCTGAAGTCAGGTCCCAGGTTTTTTCTCCTGCCAAGGAACCAGCCGCCCCCAACCCAAGGAACCGTTGAAGATTTACTTCCCCGTGTCATGACCCGCAGCCTGTCGCGCCTAGCTAAGCAGTGAAGAGGATATTTAAAAGTGAGCCTGATTCTATATCGCATTGCTTGATAGATAGGTGATAATAAAACTATATCCAATAATAATAATAATAATAATAATAATAATAATAGCTAATAAATAATAACACATAAATATAATACTACAACGAGCTGAGTCAGCAGGCATGGCCCAGAACCGGCGCGACCGCAAAAAAACATCTGTCAAGGCACTTCCAGCATTTCCAGCTTTGACGCCAATGATAGGCCAGACCACTTTTCTCAGATTTCCTGTCCTTTCTACTCTTCTGTTTGTCTGCCATACTGATGTTTGGCTAAAGGAACCTGACGCTCCTTAGGTCTCCGCCACGACTTTGATGATATATGCTGACTGCCAGCCTGTGATACTTCTGTAAATATGAGTCTTCAAAATAAGCTTTAGCTTTTGTAAACTGATATTTCAAGACACAAGCATACAACTATCTGCTCTGCACTCTTGGTAAAAAATCATTATTGAGCAATACATATAAACATAAGAAAGTTTCAATGAGAGGCCAGTCTGCCCATCTTGCTCTGCTTATTGTTAGTGCTGATCCTAGAATTCACTCAAGCAGTTTCTAGCCAGATCCCTCAGTGCCAGCTTCCAAATAACATTACTGGGAGCTAGTCCAGACCCTCACAATTCCTCTGTGTAAAAAAAAGGCCTCCTCATTTTCTGTCTGAATGCCCTCATTCTGACCCCATTTGTGACCCCTCAGTCCCTTGTTTTTTTTTACTGCCACATTGTTATTTGGTACTGCGCCAGTGGACTTGGGAGAAAAAGAACGTCTTATTTGTGAATTTTTCAGTAAATCAAGTAACTTAAATTCATATGAACAGGCAAGAGAACCTGCTTTCCAATATAAATTTGGTCAGACACTAAAATCCAAGAATAACCGGATGTTATACAAAAAGATCATAGGGTTTTTTTTCCTATTAAGGCTTTTGTAACTTTAGTATGAACCAAGACGAGGTTCAAAACGAATAATCTAAAATGAAATGATAATTCAATTGATACAAATTGTTTAAAAGATAAATTGCCCATGGCACCCAATTAGTTAAGACAGACGCTTCCAAAAACGATCCCAGCATTTGAGAATCTGTGGAGGTTTGCTGGCTGCCTGGACTGATCTGCTCATACGAAAAGATAAGAAAGAGAGAAAAAAAATATATTTGAAGAGGTAATTCTTTTAAATAACGACTTGTTTCTAATCTGTTTCAGAGGAGAAACATGCTTAAATTGAGAAACGGTGGATTCTGGGGCAGAGAGGCATGACCCCTGGTCCCAAGGAGAAGAAGAAGGAGCAGAGACTGACCCGCTTGATATGTCATAAGAGCCTGCTGGTACTGAAAGTCTTTTCTTTATTAGTTCACATGTGCATGCTTAATACCTACTGAAGAAGCTGTTCAGGAATCCAAATCACTGAGATTGAGTCTCACATCTGTGTTGTCCAGACCCTCTGTGCTTTTACAATGCTTCCTTATGCCTTGTTTGTGACTTGTCTCTCCTCATGCCCCTCTTTCTTGCCTAGCTCCCTATCGAAAAACCGTGTTAAGAGTATTAATAAATAAGAAAAGTCATGAATCATCTTAAATCTTTAAACTACACACTAAAATCTGAAATATTAAACATCTATGAAACCAAAAAAACAAAAAACACAATAAAGAACTGCTTTCCACTTTTTAAAAAAAACCTGTTACAGCAATTGAGATTGATGCCATTTTAAAATATATATAAAACATAACAATTTTAAAAAAATAAATTGAATTATAGTTACTCAGATGAAACCACGAGCTGCTAAAAAAACAAATTAACTAATTCTTGTTCTCATTTCTGCAGGTGGCTCATGACCCCCCTCAATCTCTCATCCAAAGTTGTGGGCCAGATTGAACATTCCCTCTCACCCGAGGAGGAGGAGGAGCAGATGGTGAGTCCAATACAGCTGGCTCTTAAGCAACACAAACAGTCCATTCCACTGGCAGGGATTACAGAGGGCAATCATAACCCCAAAGCCCAAACCCAGGATAGATGTTTTGCCCAGGAATGTGGCTTCAACCTGTGCAGAGGGTCACGTGTCAGAGACGCCTGCTAAAAAAGGACAGCGGGCCGCATTGAAGTCCAGATACACCATTCTGGGGAGCCGGGGCAAGTATTGCAGGTGATTTTCATATTGTTGCGGGCAGTGTAACTGGAATCAGAGCAGGACAAACTCCAGACTTGCTCATTGTATCCAAGACCACAGGAACGATCCCTCTCTTTCCCTGCTGATTCCTTTATAGGACTCCTTATATGCGCTTCCCCTCCCCCCACTGCACTCAATCTCCCAGTAACAGGCCAGTCCCAGACAAACCCCTCTCTCTCTGCAGCCACCTGGGAACCAAAGCATCAACCCTCAGCTATCAGGATATTCTCTGGGTCTCTTCCCTCAGTGTCACTCTTTCTGTTCCTCAGACAGACAGAGGCTCAGGAGACACAGTTAGTCTGCGTGACATGGCAACCCTGACCAGCAGAAGAGGACGGGTAGAGGAGAATTTGCTAGGAAAAGCCAAATCACTGAGAAAACTAGCAGTCCATTATCTGCCGCATCCTCACATCCTGTTTATGGGGCTAGTGCATTATTTTAATCTATTTTTTATTACATTTCCTACTACTTTTAAACTTTAAATTGTACTTTCTGCCTAAAGATGGCTTCCCGTGGACCTGCAAGGACCTCTAGAACTATATTTCCACCATCCTCCTGCTCACTGGGTAACTGAATTCTTACCATATATGGAGCAGGAGGATGATGGGAAATGTAGTTCTGAGGAGGTCCATGGGCGGCTACGCTTCGCCGTCTAAAGTTATAAAAAGGGTCAAAATAATAAAAAATAAAAAAATAATTAAAACAATACACACACCCTACGAAATAGTACGTAGCAAATACATAAACATGCAAACATAATAAAATACAAAGGTCCTTTATGAACCTCTTTTTTTAAACCTCTTGTTGTTTGATTGTTTTGTTCCATTATAATTCCTCAATCTGCGATTAAACTTCTTCAATCTCGAAATCTTAACTAAATGCAGCCTTCCTGCATAATTATATAGTTCACTTTTAATGTCTTACAGGTGTATGTGGGTTAAGCATTTTACTCCACTCAGACTTCTTGCTTTACTAAATATCTTCAATAGAATATCACCACCTTCAAATATCATCTGGTCTAATATTTCAGAATGAGTAACCCATCCCATGCGCTGTAAGCTAAATACGTAACTGGAAACGGGAAGGTCGA